>SKCR01027524.1:0-223407 GCA_019454045.1 Zanthoxylum bungeanum
CAGGTACAGGTTCACACTCCTAGAAAGATTGTTGAAAAGACTGAAAATGAAGAGAACAAGGAACAAACAGCAGAAGCAGAAGCAGAAACACAATCAAAAAGAGTTGAAACAAGTGAGGAATAACAACAAGAAGTAATAAAGGCAGAGGCATCATCAGCTTCTATGGCAAGTACAAAGAAGAAAAGGAGGAAGTCTGTGGAAGGGGAGCCATTAAATGAGCCTCCAAGAAGCAAAGCTAGGAGAAAAATCAAGCCCAGAAAGAGCAGCTAATTTATTATTTTTTTTTTTTTTTTTTTTAACTTGGCAATAGTAATTTCTTTTTCTTCTCTCTATTGTTCCATATGGTAGATGAATATATTGAATGGAAGGCCAGATGATTCTGTTTTTAATTCGCTATTTCATGTTTTGGAAGCCTGGAGTTAAATCATTTGTTGCTTTAGTGATTCAAGCTTTGGCTCGAGTGATTGCTGTATATCATTCTTATGAATTAAATTAGGAGAAAGACTTAGACGGGGACGGACGCTAGTGTAATACTATTTTGACATATAAATATATTAAATTTATAATCAACCAATCACAATAGAAGTCATGTATTTATTGGATGAATCCATTATACACATCTTATATAAGTTCATCATTAGATTAGACTAGTGGTTAGTTTATATATGATATTAGATATGGTTGTCCAAGTCCTAGGTTCGAATTCAGGGGATATCTGAAACAACCAGAGATTTTATCTATTCCGTTTAAATTCGGATCGGGTGATTTAACTACGAGACTTCAAAAAAAAAGTGTACATTAGATATTTTGACAAACATGATATATGAAGATGAAGGGTTTTTTGGTGACTGGAAAATACTTGAGGGATTGGAATCTAAAGGCGGGGAAGAGGAAACCGTTGCTGGCAGTGCCCACTGTCAGAAGACACGCTGGGTACTTCGGATAAATGCAATTGAATAGTTTGGAAATTTCTCGAAAAGCTAATTATAGATTCTTCTCACCATCAAAACAATGTCAATTTTTTTAGCTATTGATAGAAACGAAAGTATTGGTATCAACACCAACTAAAAAAACTACTTGTTACATGACATTGAAGTTAGTAAATGGTTGAATAATTGAAAAAAAAAATATTCAAACTTTTTAACTTTATCTCGCAACTCTACACACTCACCATAATCCCTGAAGTTTTCTTACCATCATTTGCCATCTCGTCTGTAACTTTCCTTTTCCTTGTAAACATTTTTTTACTTCTGTGAAATATACATTCATATGATAGTTTCCTTTACTGCTTTTTAATTGCCCAAAACGTGTTCAACATAATAACTCTTACCCTAAGCTTTGAAAAAGACTTAAATTGATATCATCACTTAAAATGAGAATGGCAACATAACTGATAAGTAACACTTATAAAATATCTAATCACTTTCAACTAAACACAAATGACCGTGACTCCTAAAATATGTAACGAAATGGCAATGGTATAGCGCTATACTTACTTCAAAATAAAGCATTACAAAAATTATTTAGGTTAAAAATACAACTACATCTACAGATGCATAAAAAAAAAATCAATGAAGAATAGTGCCCATCAAGTATAGCCAGGTATCGCCAAACTGTTGAAGACCTTCGGAGAAAATAAAAACAAAATTTGCAGAAGTGGTGGTCAAATTTTGACAAATCGAAACTGTTTTACAGAACTCTTATGGGCCTAACCTGGCAGTTCAGCGACTTGATTTGTGATGTCGCTCCTTCCTATAACGAGACTGATCTGGATCAAATCCACCTTCCTCAGCACCATAGACAGCCCAGAGTGGAGTGGCAGCCATGTAGTCCTTGCTGCTGAAAGGTCTTCCAGAAGCGACCTGCGTTTTCATCAAATATAAAATCATGCCAAGGGAAATTTCTAGAGAATTCAAAGATTGAAATTGGTGCAGTACTTACCAGGTCATGGAACTTTTCATAGTCTATCCATGTGAACCATTGCCCATTGACTTTGAACTTGTCTGTTTTCCCCAAGAGAACACAGCACGAGTGGACATGCTCACATGCAACCTCGTACTCCCCTTCACTTCTCAAAGCTAAGGCTTCAGAGAAGGCTTTCACATCAGCATGCCACGGCACATTCTCCATGGTCAATTTTGATGTAGCAGATCTATAATAAGAATCTCATGATTATGCAAGAACATGATCACATAAAATAGAACAAGATCAGCATTCTGGACAAAAAACTTACGACCCACAGTACGTAACGCCTTTGATTTCTACAAAATCTGGATTTCCAATACCAAAGAGTTTAGAATAAGCTTCTATGTCTTCTGTGTTCCACCCTTTCACCAGTGTCAACCGATAAACTGTTCGCTGTTGTTTGTCTCTCAGAGCTTTCAAGGAATCCTGGCATTATTTAAAAAAGAACATGGATAAGTAATCTCTGAGGTGCCAAAGCCAAATTCATATGCCTCAAGATAAGACTTGTAATGAAGGTCCAGAAAATTTTCATGGCAATCAGGAGATTTCCTAAATTCCTCCAGCTTTCTCCTTGACACATGTCACAACGGTATAAAAAAAGATACACTTACAAGGAATCTCTCCCAAAAGTCTCCAAAGAGAGGCCTATCAATTGCCTTCAAGCTATCCTTTGTTGCAGCATCTACGCTCACATATAACTGCATTTGTCATAGAAATAAATAGGTTTGTTACTCCGGACTAAGGATTCAATTTTTATTTTATAGGGATCCACATACCTGAGTGACCGGCTTCAGCAATTTAATTTTGTCAGGAAACTGTGCATTGGTTACAAGAAATGTAGAAATCCGCCTTCGGTGCAGCTCATCCACAAGAGTATTGATCTCTGGATACATAATTGGTTCACCAACAAGTGATAAGGCACAGTGCCTTGGAAAAAGACCTTCGTTCAATCGCTCTAGTGTAACACCTACATGCACAAATTTGTTTTCTAGTCAATGCAACAAATAGGTCTATGCTCTGAATTATCAACTTGAGATTGTTTATTTTATTTTATTTTATTTTTCTCTCATGTCACACTCAAAGGGGCACTTCTATAATAGCGTGCCCCTGATTTGCAAGTAATGGAGTCACTCCAAAATCTTGGCGTCCATATCCAGTGGAGCTGGAAGATAGGGAGGTGAAAATGGATTATTGAAAACTTTTACTGCTTTCTTTTTCTTCACCATTGTTGGATGGGGATCTGTTTGTCAATGGCAGAACTCAAAATTACACAAAAGAAAGAAGAACTACAGAATACTTACCAGGAACTCCTTTCATTTGCTTAATCATCTTTGTATGAAGGTCTATTGCTGTATTCACTATCTCCATTGGATCATCCATCTTCCACTGCCAACTCTTTCCTACAGGATTTGTATGATGCCTCCAGCAGAAAACACATTTATTGGCACATGCTAAACTAGGGGTAGCCTCCATGCATCTGTTCCATTCAAAAATTTACCACACTACTTGATATCCTGAGAAGAATTCACCTTAATGCAAGGGGAAAAAGCTTAATAAAAGCATAAAAAATTGATAATCACCTATGACTTTCAATGCCATAAAATGAGTGCTTGTAGCATCCTCCTCGACCTCTAAGTTGTGACTTGGTCCATCTACAGATTTTGACACCACTATGTGAACCAATAATTTTATACCCCTGCCAATCACATAATTTGAAACGACCAATCATATGAAAAACATCAATCATAAGCAGAAATGACAACCAGATCCAGTCCCACACTCCCACCCGATACTTCAGCCAATAAGAGATGATGCTACAACTTCAAATACAAGTTCAGTCCAGGAATATTGAACAATATACACTGAAACTAATGCAGCAAACCGTTTACAAGAAGCAAAATGACCATCCAACATTCTATAAAAAAAAAATCTCTAGTGCATAGCTACTACCGAAAGAAGTTAAAATGAAGATACCTGCTTCTCTAGACTCGCTCTAATCACCGGTGTGACCATATCTCTCTTCCCATCTTTAACGTTTCCATTAGTTTCAGCCACATTTACCGACCTCCTCGAAGGCCCTTTACCAGCAATATCCTCAAGATCAACCACCTCCGATTCAACCACCTCATCATCATCCTCATCATCATATTCATTATCATCACCATCACTTTCTATACCCACTGCACTATCTCCATTACCAATACTATTTCCCGCTTGATCACCACTCTTCAAAACGGCAACCACCCTTTTACTCCAATCCTCAAAAACGACATCCAGCTCACCACCATCCACGTCACCCTCAACAACCGGCAAAATCTCACCCGCACCCAATTCTCTCATTTTCTTCGACAAATCTTTCGCCACCAAATTATACGTTTTCTCATACGCTTTACTTCCCACTCCAAAAACTGCAAACTTACAATTCGACAGCAGCAACGAACCCACTCTAAAATCATTCGCGCTTTCGTCAATCCAATTCGTAAAAAATTTCGCGGCTTCCGGTGGCTTACCGTTTTCCCAAGTGGACGCGATGATTAAAATTATGGTTTCTTTTGGCAAGTCCTCGGGCTCGTAGGTTTGTGGATCGACGAGGTCGAATGGAAGGTCATTGCAGGTTAAGAGAGAGTGGAGACGCTTAGCTAGGGCTTTGGACGTGCCGGTTTGCGAGATGAAAAAGAGCTTCCCCTTTTTAGGATTAGGGTTTTGTGATATACGTAGGAGTTTATTGAGGCGGCGAGATTTGTAGACGAAATAGAAAGTGGTGGCTGACAGAAGAGCAACGAGAGTGAGGCGAGCACGTATAGAAGATGAGGACATGGTTGGAATTTTATTAGTTGATTTTAGGGTTTAACGGAAAGTGGTTTTAAGTGCAACTCATGGTTTGTTGAGACGAGAGAGAGAAGCAGAAAGAAAAAGAGGAAGACGACGATTGTTTTGACAGTTGGCACGTGCTAATTTGTAACAAGCAAGGATATGGGCCCTTTTCAAATACGGGGCAATTGTTTATTGGGTTGGGCCTATTGTTTATTGTTTAAGCCCGCTTACAGTTTTTTCGGGAATGATTTTTGGTTTTGATTAAAAAATCTGATAAAAATTCAAAAACCACACCATAAGCACAAAAAATATATGATTTTTACACAATCAATACTCAGAACATATTCAACAACTGGAAAATAATTAATATCTTTCATTCATGGGGGGATCCTCTATCTCTCACATCAGCTTTTAATTTCTAAATTCTAATGGCAGTACGAGAGAAAATATAACAAAAACGAAGAAAAATTACTCAAGGGCAACTCATTAGTAGTTCTTTTTTGGGAGTGATTGTACACGTGCCTAACCAAAAATGAAGAATCAATAGTCCATTTTCTTCAACTTGAACAATGGTGTCGTCCAATTTGCGGTCACACTATTTACAGAACTCTCAAGGCTTTCATAATTTAAGGCCGCCACATGGTTTTTTGTGCACATAAGATACCTTCCTTATTCTGGGCATAAGTCATCCGTATTTCCCAACGCAAGCTTCTCAATATTCCCTCAAGTGGATCAAGTACCTCAACCTTGTCACGCACAATTGCCCAACCTCCAGGCCTTAATATGCGGTCCATCTCAACAACAATGGAAACAGGTTGCTTACATCTGCGAAACCAAAATATTAATGGTGTCAAATAACTAATGCCACATTGCTAGAGAGCTCAGCACATGGGATAGAAGACCAAGTGCTAAGGAATAGAAAACTTCTAATGTCGGCAAAATCAAAACTGGAAAAGCACGTAACCTGTTCTTAAGTCGTGAGAACAGATGATCAGCATGCAAAAGGTCATAAGATCTCGGGTAAGTCCCAAAGGACTCACACCAATCATGGTAGATGCCAAAAAGACCACGATCATAAATAACGGGAAGTGTATCTGGGGCATGTACAGGGACCACATTCATCACCCAGATTTTCCGTTGTGCAAGTGCTGCAGCAAATCTGCATTTAATGATAAAACATTAGGATTCCACTTCCTGAATCATTTTCCGTTTTCCACATTTATATAATAGGTGAGAGAAAGCTAATTTGAATGAATAAGGCAACTTACAAAGTAAATGTAAAATACTTAGTTGTAAGTTTGCATACCCGCCATAGATGGATTTCATGTCCATTACATTCCGGATTTTTGACCAGTCAATACCCATTCCTGTGAGATAAGACTTGTCAACAATAGCTTTCCAGTGGTTTGTATCCGAGCTCAATTTTTCTTTATCGTTTAACCAGTCAGGGTAAGTTTCAAGCCTCTTCGGCCATTCTTCAGGCCATTCTGTCCCATGTTGTTCAATTGATGATGGAATGGTGTGTAAGCAAGTTTTCATAGGCACATACCTGTTCAGAAATGCAATCATTAATGGGGCATAAAATTTAAACAAATATCAGATTGGTAAAAAGCAAGGACATACATAATCACGCCTACACTGGAGAACTGTCTTCTTTACTTTTGATGACATTTCTTGAATTTGTCAAAATTCTAAATTGCAAATGTTTAGGCATGACAGGATATCAATGATCTTCAAAGTGGCAACTCAAAGTGATCCTCTCTAACAGAAATGAAGCTAGATGGTAACCATCACAAAACTTTACTGGCTCCAAATATATTTCACCGCTGGATAATTATTACTTTGGCACATAAGGCTAGCATTTTTTTCACTTGTATATATCATGCAAAGATCTAGTGTGAAAAAATTTCAATTATTACCATGTCAGGATATTGATTTTAGTTTCTATCGATCTAGTTGATGAAGCCATAGAATCAACTTTTCATGCAATGATAGTGAACACGACTTATTCTATATCATCAACTAAACCAACTTATCCAACATAAAATTGAGAAGACTTATTTTAGTCATCAACTAAACCAAATTGCAAAGACAGGAAGATGAATTTTTAAAAGCTGGCTCATCTGGTCTTACCATGCTGCATCAGGGTTTTCATTTTCCTTGCATAGAGGTGGATTTTTCTTCCTTCTCAATTCGTATATATCATTTGATTCAGGTTTCTGATATATTTTAACTCCCACTTCGCTGACTTCATCAGTTTTATGAGCCAGAATATTCCAGCAGATAGAAGCGGTCAATGTGGTCATGGCTAGAAAAACAGAAGGTTTCTTAGTAAACATGAGAGAATAAGACAATTTTCTTGTCATAAAATTGCAGCACATCATATGAAAAATACTGATAAGTTCATCCCTCATATTTCATCTAGCAAGCTTCAACAAAAATACTTCCGGTCAGTACAACAGCAAATATGTACTTTCTTTTCTTGACAAAGAGTGTAGCAATCTCAAATTCAATAGCCGAAGAGGATGGGGTATGAAAACCCACCAAGTATAAAGAGTTCAGGATGGTGAACCGTGTGTGTAACACGGGAAGCAATCTTAATTGCTGCCCATAAGGCAGCATTTTGGATTTAACTACCAGCCCAGCCTCGAATACAGATAAGCAGCATCAGATGGTGTACGGACATCAGACACTAGATAAAAATAATGCTTTTCAAGTCCAGTTTATAACTTTTCATGCTTGAAACTCATCATCACCTAAGCCAATATGACAAAAAAAAGAGACACAAAGGCCATACCTTCATCTTCTTCAATGCTGTCATGCTTAGTTGACAAAATAAAGTAACCACTAGGCCTTAATATCCTATTCATCTCTAGGAGAAGCCTTCCCCCTGGAAAAGAAAGAAAAGACTATACTGATCTAACAAACATAATATACAATAGAAAATATAAACATAAAATGAAGGAAAAAGTAGGGTGAAACACAAACCATGGGAGTTCCAAGGCATGCTACACCTGCCACAATGAATAGCATCAAAAACACCACTAGGAAAAGGAAGCCTTCTACTTCCAAAAGGGCTAACCACCGTAGGAAAACCACGTTCAAGTGCAATTTGTGCTAGGTCGACTAGATCATCCTTCAATCCTAACGTTAATGTGAGGACCTCTTTATCCAGGAGAGATGCCACAAAGCTTGAATCTGCAGATCCAATGTCAAGCACTACACGAATATTCTTTCCCCATTCTATATCTGGCACCATCTATCACATACAATCAAATTTCAAAATGTAAATCAGGCAAGGATGTAGAGATTTAAAAATGAAATATTCAATAAAAGCACGACAAAAGAAGCAAATGCAAGAAGTTATATTTACCCCAAATAAGCTCAATAATTTTATATTTAACTTCACGTGCATATTATCATTGAAAGTTTATGTCCACCTTTTCTCTTGTCCTCTTGAGAATGATGCAACACGATGTTCACTCAAAACTATCCTAATCACACTATATGTTAGGTATCAGTGCCTGAAGCGGTAATTCTTACACAGAGGTTGATGATGGTGACTCTAGTGCTAGAGGAACTGTCGAAAATAGTGAATGTTGTGGTTATCAACGGCAATTATCAAACACCATAACAAAATTTTATTAATATGCTCCTGAATCAATATTTGAAAAACAAGGAAAAGTTGTGGTATACCGATGTCAACCAATGAGGACTAGCAGTATTATGCCATGTGTATAGTGGAACTCAAAGAGAAGAAAGTTATTGATCCAACTTTCATAGTTCACCAACAGAAGAAACTCACCTCTTCAATGGACTCAAGGTAGTGAAGAACTCCACCACTGAATTCAGACTGGTTCTGGGGAAAAGTAAGATACTCTCCAGACTCCACCAACCAATCATGTTTCTTAATGTATGCAGCAAGCTTTGGATGTGCCACATTCTTGTATAATATCTGCAAAAAGAGTAGAACACTACCATGTAAGAATATCAAACAAATCCTGCCTCTCCATGCACATAACTTCGGCAAAACAGATGGAGGCATACTCATAATACCTTTGATTTGCTCTCGGGCCAAGGCATCGGAGTTTCATACCCTGCATGAGGAAGTGGCACGAGACACATCGGAGGAGATCTAGGGCAACTCCTCTCTCTATGCCTATAGCTCTGAAACTTTCCGAAACCACTTTCATTGTCAATACAAGGAATGTAATTATGCTTGCTCCTCGTGCTACATAATTTCCAACTATAATGCCCTTTAGGATCAAATACCGGACCCTTTGCCTTCCTCTTCTTCCCCGAACTTCTCAATCCACCACTCTCACCATCCACCCTCTCCCCAATTTCTTCATTCTCTCGTTGAACTAAATCAGAATCACCTTCTGTCTCCCCATTAATTTCACTTTCACCACCGGACTCTTCTTCCTTTCCATCCACAACTTCCTGTTCTTGTTCCTCTTCATTTTCCTTTTCTGAATCATCACTTTCAGATATCTCATCCTCCTCATTAGTTCCCTCACTCACTGACTTTACATTATGGTTCACTTTCTTCGCATTTGATACCCTCTTTTCATTCTTTTTCCTAGATTCATGCTTATTGACAGACACAGGAACAGATCCATTATCTTTTTTCTCTTTTTGCTTACCCAAATCAGATTCATGATTGGATTTTTTATCATCGTCTTTGCTAATTCCATGCTTTTGTGGCTTCTTTTCTCTAGATTGAGGCTTAGAACTTGTTACCTTTGTATTAGCGGACACAGGTTCAGCGATATCATCAAAGCTTTCCCTTTGATTGGTGACTGAATTTGCAGAAGAAGAGAACATAGACCAAGCAAAAATGAAACAAAGACCCAAAATTGCAACTGCTGTCATCTTCACGCACAACCCATGTGGTCGTTTTGCTTGCCGACCCAATCGAGCTAACCGAGCAATAGCCATCTCTCTAACACGACACCCCCCAAATCAATAATAACTAATTTAACTAACAAGAATAAAGTACAAAAAAATTTCACTTGAAAGTAGGTTGAAACATAAAGAAAATCAAAATCTCATCAAGATTTTTATACTTGAGAAGTAAGAAATAATGAGTAGTTGAGTACCCAGATTGGTAAAGCAAACTAAAAGGTGGGTTTCAAATGGTACCGGATGGTGGCTGCACCTAACGAACCCAATATTTAAAAAAAAAAAAAAAAAAAATAATAATATTGTGAATCTAAGAAGATAATTTAATAATATTGGAAAGAAAGAGAGAGAGAGAGAGAGAAAAAAGGGCTGAGAAATGAAAATGGTTAAAATACTGGTGAGACAAACATCGTCTTAGACAGGGCTTGTGACTGTGTCGCCTCTCAGACAGCCGTTAGTCATGGCTGCGAAAGTGCAAAGATTTCGCTCATGTAATTTTATTTATTTGTATTTTTGTTTTCAAATGCTGCTGCTGAATGAGACTGCGAAAGTAGAAAAATGATTTGGGTAGGCTCATAATAAGATGTTAGCTTCTTCTCTTTTTTTTTTTTTCTTTTTTCTTTTTTTCCCCCCTTAAAGTGAAAAAAAAATGGTAGATGTATCACAATTAGCACAAAAAATAATACTGAATTCCCTGTTTCTAAAATATATGTTTTGTAATTCAAATAATGATATTTATTTGTGAATGGAATAAAATTCTTTAAGAAGCTGTTTAGCTATTATCAGATGAGATTAATGCTTTTATACTCTTTCTTCTTATCCATTTTGCTAATTTATGGTTGCAACTTTTTCTCCGAGGGCATCACTAGATTCTAATTCTTCTGCAATAAATGGAACTGAAATTTCACTTTGAGCTTACAAGTTGAACTGAAATTACCCAAGTATCATCATCACAGCAGCTCCTTCAGTTATTTTAACTGGCCACTGAAATCTCAAATGCCAACTGCCTTGTGCTGAAGTCACACTTGCCATGTGCGACCAAAAGACAAATACGTACTTCAGCATATGATGGGTTGCCTTCTTGGCTTATTTTGCAAAATTCTTTAAAAAAAAAAAAACTTTATATTCAAAAGGCGTTCTCGTCAAGAGAAATTTTATTTTTAGCGTGTATAAGAAAAATAAGACTCTAAGGATGTGTTTGGTAGATAATTTTACGCTGAAAGTATAAGTTAATTTATAAGTTATGAAACAAAGTCAACAAACGCTTAAGTATAAACTAGCGTAAAAAAATAATCACATATTATGAGATGATGGTTTTGTAAGTGTTAACGCTAACGTTGAAGAACACTTTAGTGGAGCGTTTTAACACTAGCAAAACGCAGTCTAACACTTATGATCAGGTTCCCTAACATTTATTTAGTATTTTTTATTTTTTAATATACGACTTTAAATTGAAATCTTATAATAAAAACATTTAAACGTACACACTAGAAAATTCCACAAATTCTTGGCAAGACAAATTCAAATTAGTTATCATTTGTTTAAGTATTCATTGTTCTCAATTGTTCCATAAAACCCATCAATGAAACATGAAATTAAATATATATATATATATATATATATATATTGGTCAGGGCAAAATAAAGAATTCACCCCTCGAATAAACTTTCCTCGAACAATGACTTTGTTTGGTTAGTGGGAACCGCACAAACTTAGCAAGCAGATAAGATAAACACAGAGTTTACATGGTTCAGCGAAGAGTGACTCCAACCTATGTCCACAGGAGAAAAAAATGATATTTTATTACTGCTCGGGGTTAAAACCGACCCGAGCTATAAGTGGGGGAGTGAATTACAATAATAAAATACTTCGGGTCTTATCAAGTCCGGTACAATTCTCTCAAGTGGTCGGGTAACTGACCAACTTTCTCTCTTTTAGTTTTTGAGCTCTTAGTTTTTTCAAGTAGTAAAATACATAAGTTGTTAACCCTTAAATTTGTGACTTCAAACTCTTTATATAGGCTTCAAAAGATATTGTTTCACAAACCATGATGTTAGCCAATGTCACATGTCATCATTACAGTTGTTGCCACCCTCAACTCCCCATAATCTTGCCAATCAAATCTGTTTATTCCTCTTCTACTGCACCAACCTATGGCGGCTCTGTTCTGCCACTATCATGCCACTGCACTGGCCTACTGCGGCTGGAAAGGGCTACTTTCAATGACAACCACTGATTTTCCTTTGTCGTCATTAGCCTTTTGGAAGCACACATTCTCAAGTAGTGCATACATCAAATGACTTCAATACTGGTCAACCTATGATCCTATCTTCGTTCCTTGGGTCGACATACCGAGGCAAATGATGTTGATCAGATCTCTTTTATCACTTCTTCAACTATATCGGGTTCTCAGACATTGACCTCATTGGGCCGGGCTATACAAATTATAAGGAAACCCCAAATCATCCATCTTCATTAGGTCGGGTCGGTTTAAAACTTGTTTCACCCTCGGGATGTTATGTTCTCTGGGAAAACTCTTTTGTTCCACGAGGTCGAGTCTCTCTGTCAGATCTCATCCCTCTCTAGGCTATTGGGTCTTTTCCACCTCACTTTTGGCTATGTAATCTTCACTTTATTGTTCCTCGGCATCTGATCCCTCCTCGAGGTAAAAAACCACCATCAACATATGTCTCATAGTTATTGGTATAAATGAGTTTGTGAGTTAATGCCGGGAACTTTACAAAGATGATGGAGCATTTAGATAAAGACCGATCAAACTTCCACGGGTCGTGGCCTCTTGGAAAATCCATATCACCTCAGCTCCTCCCTGGTTCATCTTCCTCAGGATGGGCTGTTCTGTTTGCTGCCAAAAATACCATTTTCTGGCAATTGTCTATCTTTCATCGCCTATATCACATCCTCTCATATTTCGTCTCCCCGATGTGCCAAGTGTCACTCATCCACATCTTGCCCACCAAAAATTTAGACTGCTGAGATTAACGGAGCACGTGGCTTCTATTTGATTTGAATTCAATGGCTACGACTGACCTGACATGTGTCACCAATTCATCATTCCTACCCCAATCCAACGATCAAGATTAGCCCGAGCAACTTATTTAAAGGTCAATTCTGTTCATTTTACAATTTTACAACTCCATATTCTTCAAATATTTTCTCAAACTTCAAGCATCCTCTGCAACTTTAAGCTCCTTCAATCAACCTTCTTCGATCATCATTCCCAATTTCAACCTTTAACGCAAGTAAGTACTCATTGACTCCCCTCTTCATTTCCTTGTACTGAGCATGCTCTATATTTGTCAACTAATGTGGTGAATATGTTACACGTTCATGGGTTTTTTTTTTTTGGGTTTATAGGGTTGATATTTGTATTTCTGCGTTATGGGTGTGTATGCTTGTATTTTATGTCTGAATTTCTGGGTTCTTATTGACACACTCACAAAATGGTCATTTACTCCCAAATATAATAGTGTCGAAGTAATAAAATAACCTGATAAGTCTTTGGTGGGACGTACCCAACCCCGAACCATTCACAATAATAAGGCCTCGGTGTGGCGTACACAACTCCGAGCCATTCATAATAATAAGGCCTCAGTGGGACGTACCCAACCTTAAACCATTCAATAAACTTGGCCACAAGGGAATGACCTCTTATTGTGCCATTTATAATAATAGGGTCTTGATGTGATGTATCAAATCCCGAGCCAATCAAATCGAAAGACCACGATGGAAGATATTTCAACCTCGAGTCACCCATGGCGAACATGAGTCATGGCGTCCCATACCGTGCAATATAAAAACAAAAAAAAAACAACATGGTAATATGGGTGATGCATGACACACGCCGTACAGACCCGAAAATATCAAAGTAACCGAGACAACGTCAGTTCTCTTGTTGCCCTAAATAATAATTTTGAACCTCACAGTATAAATGTCTCGACAAATCGAGCTACGGATCAAGGGGTTGCCAACGCCATGAGGGCACATTCCTCCTCATGCTAAGCAGACCCCGACAGAGACCCTCTAACATTCCTCGTGCTATGCTCATATGGAACCGAGAAGGGATGACCAACATCATGGGAGCATTCTCCCTCTCCATGCTAGGAAAATCACGAGGCTACAATCACTACAGAGACCCATGGGCCTTCCCCGTGCTACGTACCTCTTGTAGTAAATGGCTTTCCTTAACGAAGTAGAAGTTGCTAATGTGGGCACCGGTTCCGGTATGGACCTTTAAAATTTTCTTTGCCTCCTTATTTTCATTGTAGCCGAAATCCTCCAACACTTGAAGGATGGATTTTGCTAATTTGATGTTGATGATTTTCCTTTGATGTCCAACACTTGGATCAACCACCCGATCTTCCGAACTATGACTTGAAACCAACAAACTGAAGTGTGGGCTTCACTAATAAAGATCAACTCTAAACAATTTAGAGAATAAATGTGTCACAAAATATGTTTGGCTTTTGGAATTTCGTTCAAACATTCACACCAATTATGAATGTTTGAACTCTCTCTTTTTTCTCTCTTTTGCACTTGTGTGAATGAATGAATATGGTAACTCTTGCAAGTGAAAAGAGATGGTAGATATTATATTCTCTCACACAAACCAACTAACTTTGTCATTAAGCATAAAATGCTTTCTTGCAATGGCAAACACATTAATGTGAATGGCATACCAAAACATAAGAAATATTAAGCTAAAAACAAAGACTTTGTCATTAAGCATCTAATGCTTTCTTGCAATGACAAACACATTAATGTGAAGGCCATACTAAAGCATAAGAATTATTTAGCTAATGACTGTTGGACAGTTATGACCCATAGCGTCGCTATTTGTACAGATCATGATGTTCTTGTACAAATTAACTATGTGACAAAGGAGATTGCTCTCTTATCATTTGTGATTAGATTACCAAGATGTATAAATAATAGGAGGTCCCTGTGATTTGTTCCTGGATTGAGAAGATATGAGACAATATCAATCCACAAAGGATAAATCATTAAATATCCCTAGTCAGAGTATTATCGAGATTGGACATCGATAATGCGTAAAAGACTAGTATTACACTTGTGCGCGTTGTGAGGGCACAATGACATAGTTCTCATATATTTGGGTATAAGATACTCATGCAAGTGTAATAGGAGGTTGTGTTTTACCGATGGTACGGGAAACAGCTTCGCTCTGGATAGACCCCATCGGAATTCCATTGGTAGTATGACTATGTATCTATGGAAGTCCGAAATCATGGTAGGTGTATTTGGTCTTAACCTGAGACTTGCACCGCTAATACTTGCGACAATCAATAACTTTGGTTTTGGTCGTCCAGGGCTTTAAACAGGTTCTGTGTACGCCTCTGCTGGGTATATTGAGAATCATAGTGTGTTGGGTGTGATGTCAAGACGAGAGTATCACTTCAGTCATATGGAGATGATGGTCACGTAGGATACGGTACTAGTACTCTTATGTACTGCAGTCATCGGGATAAAATGACAAGGTCATATTTATCCGATTATAGAGACTAGTTACCAGACATCCGACATGTGCTTCGTACGGGGCAGACACAATTCCAGCCCCAAGCCTAGCACGTGACATCCGATACTGGATCGAAATACACAATACTACGTATACTACGCCTGATATAGATCACTATATTCCTGTAAGGATATTTCTGGAGAATTGGGTAGGCATGGCGCTTTGCTAGAAGCCAACCTTGTCTTGTAAATTGGTAAAACGTAGTACTTGGTACTTACGTGTTCGGATAGTCCGATGACCGAATTTACTGCCAACATATCCGGAGATCTCATGGGTCGCTTCCCGAAGATTCACCGATGACGTATGACTTGCACTTTAATTAATATGGGATTAATTTAATGAGAGAGAAAATTAATCTGGGATTAATTACAGAGATATTTTATCTAGGATAAAATATTATTTAAAGAGAGATAACGATTAATTTGGAATTAATCGATAAATAATATATTCGATATATTATACGAAATTGGATTTCGACGCGGAATTAAAATTAGATTTTAATTCGGACGAATGAGTTAATTTGGAATTAATTCGTTAGCGACATGAATAGTGATTTCGCTAGGCAAAATCATTTAATTACGTCGCAACGGAAAATTCGTTAATTTGGAATTAGCGAACCCGAGCCCGAGATTGTTTGCGAGCGCATTCGCATTTCGAATTCGAGTGCGGAACGTAAGTCAAATCAAGCGTCAATCGCTAGTCACATCTAGCGTCACATCATTCGTCAATCAAGTGATATATGTCTTTCACTTTGAGTGATCGACACCAGTCACTATTCATGAGTGATAAGAGTTGATGGAAAGCTTTTTGAAAGCTTGAATGACATTTATTGTTATTTTAATTATTTGTATATGTTTTATTTTGATTTTTGAAATCAAAGGAAGTGTATTAGATACACTTAACACATTACAACACACATTCACCTCTCTCTCTCCTTGGTTCACGAATTTGGAGCCAAAATTCTTCTTCTTCTCTCTCGGCCAACATGCCATTTTTCTTCTCAAAAACTCACTGGTTTGACCGTGAAAATGGAGGAAAAAGGGAAACAAAGTGTGATGTTTTGTGGCAAAAACATCAAGAGCTAGCACTCAAAGAGACATGCGAAGGTGATAGGGAAACCACCCATGAGCATGGAACCAAAGCTTGGAGCTTGGAGGAAGACACAAAGCCGAAAATGAAGGACCTCCACACAGCTCACTGCCGAGCTTGACAGAGGGCAGAAAATGAAGTTTTGTTGTCCACCGCGTCGCTCAACCGCTCGATGTAAGTATTCCACAACTTCGTTGATTGTATTCACATGTATTTTCAATGCTTGAAATGATCTTGGGATGCTTAGACAATTCCAACAATGGTATCTATGAGCAAGGTTGAGCATGAAAATATATTA
Organism: Zanthoxylum bungeanum; assembly: GCA_019454045.1. Lineage (NCBI taxonomy): Eukaryota > Viridiplantae > Streptophyta > Magnoliopsida > Sapindales > Rutaceae > Zanthoxylum > Zanthoxylum bungeanum. The sequence continues at coordinate 16,626 of SKCR01027524.1, forward strand.
GGGTTAAAATTGGGTAAAATGATTTTGAGCATGATTTAGTTAAATTGTTTGATTGAATATGTTTAAATGATGTTTAATTGAAGATTGATTGGATCAATTTCAAGAAAAATTGTTTGGAACAAATTTGCCCAAAATTCTTGGCTTGGCCGAATTGATGATGAACCCTAATGTCTTGGATTTTTTTTGTTTTTTTGATTCATTGGATGAGTTGGAATCAATTGGGAATGTTGATTTAATGTTGAATTTGATTCAATTGGATTGGATTTGCAATTTGGCATAAAAACCCCACAAAGCCGAGAGTTAAAGCATGGTTTATGGGTTTGATTTTTTGTTAAATTGTGTTGGACATGATTTAATATTGATAAGCATGATTAATTATGCTAATTTGGTGTTTTGGAAATATTGATTTGGTTAATTAATAATGTTATACACTTTATGTAATTAAATTGTGAAATTGGGTTTTTGTAATTTAATTATGTTGCGCCTATTTTGTAAAATTGGGCTTGAATGTTGTAAATGGGCTAATTGGGATTGGTTGTACCAAGTTAGGTTTAGGCCAAATTGGTTGGATTCAATTAGGCCCAAAACCGCTTCCATAAAGCCCAAATGCGACTAATGGACCTTTAATATTTAATTGGGCCTAAATTGATTTCTAGGCTTATGGGGTTACTCCTTGATTGGGCTTTGGTTATTGGGTTTGACCCAAGTTGACCAAAAGTCCACGCCTTAAAGAAATTAATTAAAAGCCCATTGGACTTTAATTAAATTAACGTTGGACGTTAATCAGGCTTTGAGACCCGTAACGATTAAATTTGGAATTTAAATCGTAAAAAGTTCATTAATAAAGTGTAGTATTTAATTTGGAATTAAATAGCGAATTAGTATTAAATACAAATTGAATTGGATTTAATTTTGTAGTTTAATTTAATTCAAGAATTCGTACTTTGAGTACTTATTCGCAAAAATGAGTTTGACTCGCGCAAAATCAAATCGTTGTTTGAACATTGGATGGTCACTAATTATCAGATTAATTAATTTGATTAGATTGATTGATAACATGCTTGTGTGAATACATGGTTGCGATGCATGAATAATGTATATCGGATGGATATTAGATGGGTGGGGCAATTTTAGAAATTGTTGTAATAAATTTGGAATTTATTAATTGGACCTGCGTGTCCAGCCTTATTACCTCCTTACTCTTTGTATTCTCTTCTCACCTATTCCCCTCAATGTAAATGAGGTTTCTTTAGAAGTGTAGTGTAACGGGTAGAAGCAAATACTTGTGCTAGCGGGAGAGAGAGATTTGATCTAGGATCAACGTGTAAAGTATCCATCCGCATATCATTATTATTTATTTATACGCGCTTTATTATGTGTTTAGAATGCATGTTTAAGGGTGTATGATGATGAGACCTTAACAAAGATAATAAATTGGTTGCCAATTTGCACTCGAAAAATCCTCGCAAAATATTAAACGTTTTTCCTTCCATTGAGTGATTCTTACTCAAGATCCGAGACTGGCATTGGTTTGTTGGCCTAAGTCAAGGCCTTTGTCCATCGAGGATGTGTTTGAATCACAAGAGCTTTGTTCCATATTGGTGTCTTGTCCAAGTTGTGGTTTGTTGGCCAAAGTCAAGACCACTTCTTGTCCATCGACATTGATTACGAAGCTTTCCATGGTCAATGGGTTCCACTTAACTGGGATCACTAAGTTTGTTGTGCCAAAGCCAAGACTTAGTTGATTCAGAGGAAAAAGGTTAGGTAATATATTGGATATATTGGAATATATAAGATATATGTTTCGGACTTGGATGTCCCCCTACTGGATCTAGGAATTGGATTGGATCCAATTGATCTTAGAGATCTACCTAGTTAATTATCATACAATTTGTTGGCCAAAGTCAAGATTGTGTGATATTTAACGGGATCCTAGCCCGCTAGGAAACACGGTTTCCCGAGTACTCGACAGAGGGTTAGAGGCTCGCCGAAAAATAGTGGGAGGCAAGAATTAAATTTGCAATATTCGTTTAATTACTTGCCATACACGCTCAAAACAAATATCATTCGTCAAATAAATTAAATGTTAGTTGGACTAATATTTAATCGTTGTTTTAACAAACAGTTGGACTGTATTTAACCTATTAAATTATAGTTGATTAAATAGTTGGACTATAGTAATCATTATAATGAATAGTACCTAAATCGTTGATTAAATAGTTGGACTATTAGAATCAAGATATAAATTGAAAGATTGACATTTAAAACATAATCCTAGGGAAAATGTATTTAAATGGTTTAATTTTCAAATTGGGAATAATTTCAGGATGGTCCTGGAAATCTAATAAGTTACTTTATTTGATAAAATAACATATTAGGCCTAAGCCCAGAGTTAAGCAAATAGCAGAGCATGATCTTTGGAAGATTCATGTGATATAACTTAAGTGCTTAATCCATTAAGCTTGTCAAATTAGACTCCTTAATTTCTTAATCAGAACTAAGGATTAGATCCTTAAAGTATGATAATGAAATTGAAGGATCTTCATAGATCTATCATTAGATCTTAGAAGTATTAATTGCAATAATTAAAACTCTTGGAGAGTTAATGACTATTCTCAAGGAAACAAAGTCAAAGTTTGCAATAAGGCAAGTAGCGCAAGGCGCACCTTACTTCGATATTCTAGAAAGCCGAGGCTAGGCCAAAGGCTTCTGGAGTGTGGAAAAGGGCAAAAGGCAAAACTATTATAATCTTCTGGGAAGATAAATGACATATCCCAAAATGTATGCCTAAATTGTGGCAAACGGGATCGCGGAAGCATGACTGCCGTTTGGACAAGGCAGACATGAAGGAATTGAAGACGAGGCAAGGCTCTGACTTCAAATATGTTTGTCATAAATATGTAAAATACTAGTATTAAAATTAGATTTTAAATACTTAGTGTGATACATAAATATGTATTGATGTTCAGAATCTGCTATGAGCAGGATACTGACATCTATTGAGATTAATCTGCGAAACTGAAACGGGACAAAAGTCGTTATTTTAACCGTAGATACCTAATTTAGGAACTACCGTTTGGGTGTGTACTTAAATTAGGAAACTGTTACAATGTAACTAGTTTGACTAGATACATTATCTCCATATCAGTGTTTATCCGTTGCGGATTTACCTTTATATTCTAGAATACTAAAGTGTTTCATTATATAAAGATGATATTGAGATAAACACATTAGATGTAAATAACAGAATTTATATTTTGAATATAAATAAATCTCAAACATATAACAAGACAAACAAATAGCTCAAACTGATTTGATCAGAAGAAACTTAAATGTGGCATTGATGTCTGGGACACAATTAAACAAGACTCGTATATCCACACTTTCGAAGAGTGGGTACTAGGACTGATTTGATTCCATTCAAATAAAGTCTACGAATCTAGTTTATTGGGCAAAGTGCCTAAAACACTATTTACTTGGTAAAAGTGTAAGTGCCACCGATCTGTAAGCCCTAATTCATAGTGAAGCAAGTGGGCCAATGTCTAGCTAGGTTAGAGATGGATATGAATATTTCGTGACCTTTACGGATGTGGCATCTCGTTATGGTTATGTGTTTCTTTTGAAACACAAATCGAAAACTTTTACAGTTTCGGTACGAAATAGACAAACAGATCGGCTAAAGTATTAAACTGTCACGGTAAGACCGTAATGGAAAATACTTAAGCAATAAGTTTCTCAAATACTTGAAAGAGTATAGTATTCTTTCAATGAGGACTCCTCCCGAAACACGTCAATTTGACGGTGTGTCCGAACTGAGTAACCGAATTTTGTTGGACATGATAAAGGTTAATCATGAGTCGCTCTGAGCTACCATTTCCTTCAACGGATAAGTATTAACAGTGCAGAACTTATTTAAAATAAGGTTCCATAAAAATCTGTTTGACAGATTTCATATTAGATATGAATAGGAAAGAAACTGGGTTTTCTCATTCCTATAAATTTGGGAATGGTAGGCATATGTTTGGATGATACCAAACTAAAACCCAAATTGGATAAGTGCCTAATTGTAGGTTATCTTAGGGATACCATAAGTATAGTACATATACACCTCACCAGAGAACAATGTAATTGTTGCTCGCCATGCGGTTTTCCTAAGAGGAATACCGATATGCAGTGGTAAGTGGGAGGATAGTAAAACTCGATGAAAATCAGAGTAATACTGTTCAAGGCACCAAGCACAAACATTTCATCAAGGATGAAACTGTACCAGTAATCTTCGAATACACAAGAACCACGTAGATCGGAGAGAGAGTCAGAAAGCAACCTGGGGTATGGGTTTCTGATCTCACCTCATAAAGATGTTAATCTTATTGAGGAATACCAACTGACTACGTATGAGGAAGTAATACAAGGTATCGACTCCCTATTATGGCAAAGTGCCATGACATCCGAAATGGATTCCATGTATATCAACTATGTTTAGATATTAGTTGCTGTACCGTAAGGCATTGTGCCTATTGGTACTATATAAGTCTTCAAGGAAGACATACATGGATGGCAACATACCAATGTATAAAGCTAGGCTTTTAGCGGAAAGGTATCGTTATCAACATTGTGTTGACTGCGACGAAACCTTTTACTTGTTGCCACTGTTGAATCCATTTGGATAATGCTTGCTAATGGTGCATGTTTCATTTATGAAATATGACAGCTGAACGGGAAAATCGCTTTCCTGAAAAGGAAACTTATTGGAGGATGTTTACAACATCCTGTCGGATTTGTCGTACCAAAACTAACAAAAAAGGTTTGCAGGTTATTCGATCCATGTATGGATTGAAGCAATCATTAGGTTCTTGGAATTATCGTTTTGATGTAATCATAATGATTTATGATTTAATTCAAAACGAAATGATTCTTATGTATATAAGGAGGTTAGTGGGAGCGCACTGACAGTGGCTGTCCTATAAATAATGATAATATGTCATTTCTTGGAAATGAAATTTCCATAATAACAATCGGTGAAAGCTTGGCTTTCATGAATAAAACTCTCCGAGAATTCGTACATTGAAAAATGTACGTGACCTGGTGTCTCATACGCTTTGAGCATATGAAGTCACAAACAGGCCAATCCAAGCGATAGTCACTAGATTAAAGTTAAGAACATCCATTAGTATCTTAGAGAACTAAGGATGCTGTCTAAAACTGTGGAGAATGAGAACTTAGAGTGATTGGGTTTACTACTGCAAGTTTCCTAAACCGATAAAACGGTACTATACAGTTTGAAATAACGGTACAGTGAGCTGGAAATCTTCCAAGCAAGATAGTGTTACCGAATAAACAACAAATGCGGGTTATTACTGCAGCTGAGGCAGCAATAGAAGCCATTTGGGTCGATAACAAATCTAATTAGATTAGATATAGTTCTATTAGCAGCTGAGCTAGGCTTCAGCGCAAGCTAAAGAATTAATGGTCTTATCAACGATCCAGATACATACTTCGATATTCATCTGATTCGTTCGGATCATACATCGTGGCGATGTGATGATCGTATAAATCACATCAGATGATAATCATGCAAATCCGCTGACGAAAGCCTTTTCTCAGCAGTTTGAGCCAACCGTACATAGTTCGGGTGTCAGACACTCGAGTGACTGGCTATAGGCCAAGTGGGAGATTGTTGGACAGTTATGACCCATAGCGTCACTATTTGTACAGATCATGGTGTTGTTGTACAAATTAACTATGTGACAAAGAAGATTGCTCTATTATCATTTATGATTAGATCACCAAGATGTATAAATGATAGGAAGTCCCTGTGATTTGTTCATGGATTGAGAAGATATGAGACAGTATCAATCCACGAAGGATAAATCATTAAATATCCCTAGTCAGAGTATTATCGAGATTGGACATCGATAATGCGTAAAAGACTAGTATTACACTTGTGCGCGTTGTGAGGGCACAACAACATAGTTCTCATATATTTGGGTATATGATACTCATGCAAGTGTAATAGGAGGTTGTGTTTTACTGATGGTACGGGAAACAGCTTCGCTCTGGATAGACCCCCTCAGAATTCCATTGGTAGTATGACTATGTGTCTATGGAAGTCCGAAATCAGGGTAGGTGTATTTGGTCTTAACCTGAGACTTGCACCGCTAATAGTTGCGACAATCAATATACTTTGGTTTTGGTCGTCCAGGGCTTTAACAGGTTCTGTGTACGCCTCTGCTGGGTATATTGAGAATCGTAGTGTGTTGGGTGTGATGTCAAGACGGAAGTATCACTTCAGTCATATGGAGATGATGATCACGTAGGATACGGTTCTAGTACTCTTATGTACTGCAGTCATCGGGATAAAATGACAAGGTTATGTTTATCCGATTATAGATACTAGTTACTAGACATCCGACATGTGCTTCGTATGGGGCAGACACAATTCCAGCCCCAGGCCTAGCACGTGACATCCGATACTGGATCGAAATACGCAATACTACGTATACTACGCCTGATATAGATCACTATATTCCTGTAAGGATATTTCTGGAGAATTTGGTAGGCATGGCGCTATGCTAGAAGAAAACATTGTCTTGTAAATTGGTAAAACGTAGTACTTGGTACTTACGTGTTCGGATAGTCCGACGACCGAATTTACTGCCAATATATCCGGGGATCTCATGGGTCGCTTCCCGAAGATTCACCGATGACGTATGACTCACACTTTAATTAATCTGGGATTAATTTAATGAGAGAGAAAATTAATCTGGGATTAATTACGGATATATTTTATCTAGGATAAAATATTATTTAAAGAGAGATAATGATTAATTTGGAATTAATCGATAAATAATATATTCGATATATTATACGAAATTGGATTTCGACGTGGAATTAAAATTAGATTTTAATTCGGGCGAACGAGTTAATTTGGAATTAATTCGTTAGCGACATGAATAGTGATTTCGCTAGGTAAAATCATTTAATTACGTCGCAACAGAAAATTCGTTAATTTGGAATTAGCAAACCTGAGCCCGAGATTGTTTGCGAGCGCATTCGCATTTCAAATTCGAGTGCGGCACATAAGTCAAATCAAGCGTCAAATCGCTAGTCACATCTAGCGTCACATCATTCGTCAATCAAGTGATAGATGTCTTTCACTTTGAGTGATTGACACCAATCACTATTCATGAGTGATATGAGTTGATGGAAAGCTTTTTGAAAGCTTGAATGACATTTATTGTTATTTTAATTATTTGTATATGTTTTATTTTGATTTTTGAAATCAAATGAAGTGTATTAGATACACTTAACACATTACAACACACATCCATCTCTCTCTCTCCTTGGTTCACGAATTTGGAGCCAAAATTCTTCTTCTTCTCTCTCGGCCAACATGCCATTTTTCTTCTCAAAAACTCACTGGTTTGACCGTGAAAATGGAGGAAAAAGGGAAGCAAAATGTGATGTTTTTGTGGCAAAAACATCAAGAGCTAGCACTCAAAGAGACATGCGAAGGTGATAGGGAAACCAACCATGAGCATGGAACCAAAGCTTGGAGCTTGGAGGAAGACACAAAGCCGAAAATGGAGGACCTCCACACAGCTCACTGCCGAGCTTGACAGAGGGCAGAAAATGAAGTTTTGTTGTCCACCGCGTCGCTCAACCACTCGATGTAAGTATTCCGCAACTTCGTTGATTGTATTCACATGTATTTTGAATGCTTGAAATGATCTTGGGATGCTTAGACAATTCCAACAATGACAAAGCCATTAGGTGTATACATTCCACCTAATAGACATAATAAGTTGGAGAGCATGGTATGCCATATGGCTTTGTCTCCAAGGTAAATAAAAAATAATTATCTTAATAATGATTTAATTAACTTCAATTATGTTGTAGTAATTATCTCATAATTATTACTAACTTGATTATCTCATAATCAAGATTTGATTATCTCATAATCAAATAACTTTAGAAAACATTAAGTTAAACTAATTTCACATAGTTTTCATTTGTGAAAAAAATATTATTAATCTCATTAATAATATATAAATATAATGTGAACATATTATTAGACAATCTAATTATATTAGGTTTGCTACAGTTCATCGAGCTAGCACGAGGACCAAATGGACCTACGGTTCCGAGCTCCAATAATCCCGAAATATTAATTAAACTCTTTAATCAAATATTATGAATTATTAACTCCACGTTATTCCACTAAAAACTCGAAGTTGAACTCTCGTTACCGTAGATGGAAAATATAAGCCGAACAACTTCGGTGTCCATCAATATAGTCACTACATATGGATATAACCTTTCACGAATTTTTCATAAATAGAGCCGAGTCATAAGTCCGTTAAACCCCTCTAAATATTTTGTCTCTTAAGCACTATTGATTCTATAATGAACAATTAATCCATAACAATTATGAATATAAAATTTTCTATTCGTAATAGAAAAATTGAGTGCTCAAATTATTCAAGTCCCGAATCAACTCTTAAAAGAGATATTCTTTTGCTTCTCGTAAGAATGAGTGAATTCCATATCTGTGTAAAATGTTCCCAGCTACACACCAAACCATATCCCCAAAATACGTAGTTATTGGCCGAGAATACAACATCAACCTCACCTTAGTAAATCAAAGGACATAGCCTATCATGTAAGAGTTCGTAATACACTCAGAATTAAAATCGAATCCATATATGACCATCTATTAGATAAAATGAATTTCTTCAGTTAACAGATATTAAAAGAAATTCATATTTATCTGAGTCGAGTCCTATATGATCTCATCATACAAGGTGCCTCCATTCCCATGTCACTACATGAATGATCCTGGTCAAGGTCGTCATACAAGTATAGAATGAACCGCAGCTTTAGATAAACCACAAATAAAGTACCCTCTTTGTTTGCTCTCTATGGACTATTCAGATTACTAACTTCAGACCTAGATCTTCTCGTGCATCAAAACATACACCAAGTCTAAAAATACAAGAGAAATCAAGGTAAACAAGACAATTGGATAATATGTGATATAAATCAAACAACTTTGATAAATGAATAATGTATTTATTATTATTATAATAATCAATTCCGTTTACAATATATGATGCTTTAGGGCATATATCCCAACAATCTCCCACTTGGACTAGAGAAAATGGTACATGTCATGTAATCCTAAACCCTTTAGGTGACCTTCAAAAACTTTAGCCGATAAGGTCTTTGTAAACGGATCAGCCAGGTTGTCTGCAAATGGAATCTGTGTGACAACGACATCTCCTCTCTGCACTATCTCCCTAATGAGATGATATTTTCTCTCAATATGCTTACCCCTCCTGTGGCTTCTTGGTTATTTGGAATTTGCCATTGCACCACTATTATCGTAATAAAGTGTGAGTGATTTATCTATATCTGGAATAATTTCCAGATTTGCCGAGAACTTACGGAGCCAGACTGCTTCCTTAGCTGCTTCACAAGCTGCTACGTATTCAGCCTCCATGGTGGAGTCAGCAATACAAGATTGCTTTATGCTCCTCTATACTATAGCCCCACCACCTAGGGTGAACACTGATCCAGATGTTGATTTCATAGATTCTGCATTCGTCTGAAAATCAGAGTCAATATATCCTCTCAAGATCATATCCTGACTAGAATATACATGCATATAATTTCTCGATCTCCTAAGATACTTGAGAATATGTTTCACCACTACCCAATGATCTAATCCTGGGTTGGATTGAAACCTACCGACTACTCCTACTGTAAAACAGATGTCTGGTCTTGTGCATAACATAGCATACATAAGACTTCCAACAGCTGAAGCATATGGAATATGTCTCATCTCCTTAACTCATTGAGGTGTCTTAGGACATTGTTCCTTAGACAAATGAATTCCATGTCTGAAAGGTAAATTACCTTTCTTGGAATTCTGCATACCAAATCGCACAAGAATCTTGTCGATATAGGATGCTTGAGACATTGCTAATAGTCATTTCTTGTGATCCCGAATAATCTGAATCCCAAGTACATGACTTGCCTCTCCCAAATCTTTCATTTGAAATTGGTTAGATAGCCATATTTTCACGTGCGTTAATATCTTTACATCATTCCCAATGAGTAAAATATCATCGACGTATAACACAAGAAAAATCACCTTACTATCAATGATGAGCTTGTATACATAAGGCTCATCGATGTTCTGCTTAAAGTTATAAGACTTGATCGTAGTATCAAACTTTATGTTCCAAGATCTAGATGCTTTCTCAAGTCCATAAATGGACCTTTGCAACTTGCAAACTTTTTTCTCTTGACCTTCTGTTATGAACCCCTCTAGTTATACCATATAGATACTTTCATCAAGACTTCCATTCAAGAATGCAATCTTGACTTTCATTTGCCAAATTTCATAGTCATAATATGTTGGAATTTTAGCGCTAGCGGAGCGGAAGCTCGCTGTTCGGGCGAAATTGAAAATTTAAAAACTTTTAAAATTACCAAATAAATTATTCAATATCCAATATGAATAATTCATTCGTATTTCACCTAAATATATTTATTCGATATCAAATAACAACATAAATAGGTTAGAAATATCGTGAAACTTTTACGAAAATATTTTTCCGTAAAATGGCATAAAACGCGTTTTTGTCAAAACCGACAAACCAATACACATGAGGGCTGCCAAGGTCAGCCCCAATAGTACTTGGGCAGTTCATGGGCTGCCCAAACAATGAACAATTCACTGTTTGGACAACGGACAGCCGGTAAGCCCGAAACTCACTCGGTAACGCCGTTTTTCACCGTTTTCGCATATTTCAACTCCGAAACAATTTTCGGAAATTGTTTCAATGCTCAAAACACATCTAATACATTTATACAACATAATTTTCATCACCAAAAATACAGAATTTCCAGATCTGATTTTGTAACAAAAAATATCATTTTTCATGCTATAATTCCAATTTTCTCAATATTAATCATATTAATACTAACACCAACCAAAGCCACCACCTATGAAGAACTCAAGAACAATTCTAGGAGTTACAAGAGTGGTCATAAAACTCTAGAATGGCAACAAGTCATCAAATGATAAAATTGAATCAATATTACACTAATATCATCCAATTAAACTTCACACATGCATCTAGCCTCCAAATCAAAAAGCCCCAAAATATAAGAAAGGAAGAAACCCTAGAACTATTCTAGATATTCAAGAATAAGAAACAAGCTTTCTAAGTTTAATATTATTGAAGATTACCTCCAAATCTTGTAATTTCCTTGAACTTTTTCTTGAATTTCTTCACTTTCTTCCTTGTATCTTCAAGAAAATTTTGGGAACTTTTTAATGGAGATATGTTCGGCCATGGCTTCTAATGAATGGAGAAAACAAAATTTTCAACTTAAAAAAATCAAGGCCAAACCGACTTTGGGGTTTAAAGAAGGGTATTTTGGTTATTTGGTCAATTAATCTAACTAATTAATAATAATAACCTTTAAGTTAACAAATCCAATTTGTAAACTTTAAGCTTAATAAAATCATGCCACATGTAACCAATAATAATCAAACATATTGCATAACAATTATGTAATATTGAAATAATTTAATTATCTAGATATTTAACATTTAAACATCTAAATAATTAATTAATGCGATTACTATTATATATGTATTTTATTTACATTAAATAACGAATACATATATTAATGGCATGTGTCAAAGTATCATTTGATAATTAATTAATATGTATCGTATCGAATCAAATCTTGTATCAAATACAAATACATATTAATTATTAATTGACCGAAATGCCCCTAATGCATATATTTTCGTTTAACCATTTAAACGACTCGAATTAACTCATTTAATTCAGTGAAATATTATGAATAATCTATATTATTAATAACGCGTTGCCTAAGTGCTCAACGAGTACACTTCATATTGTGAGACTCTCTAAGTTTAGGTTTATCCATCATGGAATCCAATTTCGTGTCCATAATCCACCCACTCATGAATTACGATGACTACGGATAATCTCGCTAAACTATGCAAGTCGAGGTCATTACATACGTATAATCCCTCAGTCGTAGACTATCAATATTATACCGGAGATATAGATAAGAACGTCAAATCCCTAAGGTATAATATGGTCGACTTTTAAATTTATGATATACTTTTAGTAGTGACACTTCCCAATGTCAATTACAAACTACTTTGTAACTGCGCACTACAAATATATTATCGGGTCTTTGTCTAATATATACATATCACTAAACCATATTTAGTTTCAATCTAATCATAATTAGATCGAATATGTATATAAAAGCAAGCAGTACTACCATAAATAAGTAATATTATGGAAAAACGAATTGTTCGTATTCATGAATCAAACATAAATACGATCCATATTGGCACTCTGAGCACCAACCCTAACAATTTCTCCCACCTGCTCTAGTGTCAATATACGGTATCATATACACATATAAATATGTATTACATACGCATGATGCTCAAGAGCTGACCTAGTACTCAAGAGATAGGCAACAACAAGTAAGCCCGTTATAAAATATTGAGTTTGTCCAAGAAACGCAATCGTTTCCCTTATCCAGAATCATTCATATATTGTAAAACCTAAGTTATATATCAATATGACTCAGATGTGACATCAATATTGTGCTACAGCTACTGAGTTGTCTATGTATTTAGGGATCAAATCCAAATGCTATGTAGACAACCGCAAGCATAATACTAATATCAAAACTTCTAATCTATAAGGTCACTATGCAATTTCATAAGTTACAACTAATTCCACTTACATAGTAAAATCATTCGTGACACTCTGATGAGTGGTAATTATATCACTATTTCCCACTCATTTAACCTAATATTTTGTATAGTTTCTTGAGTTTTGTGAATATTTTGATGTGTTTTGTGTTATTTTGTAGATAAATAAAGTTTCAGGACATTCTGGAGGTGATTTGGGGCCAAAATAGTGAAAAAAGGACAAAAGGGCATTTTCATCATTTCGCGCGTCGCGACGCGCAAATCCTTGCTCGACGCGACGCCTGACATGCACCAAGACTTGCTAATGTGCGCCGGGGGACACGTGTCAGAATATGAAAAGTTTGACTTGCTAACGTGCGCCTGCCACATGTCAACATCACAACCATCCGCTAACATGCACCGTGCCACGTGTCATCATCCTACAGTGCCGACAATCGCCATCACCACGTGTCGCCATGTGTCACTCCACCTGTCAGCCACGTCATCATCCACATCACCAGTTGATCGAGTCAACGTGCCACATCATCGCCACGTCATCATCAGCTAATCACAGCCTGCCACGTGTCACAAACCTACGGTGCCGACAATCACTTTCGCCACATCAGCAGAATCATTGAGTTGACAGCCGCCTTGCCACGTGTCATCTTATCTCTTTATCCGAATCACCACGTGTCAGATAAGAATCTGAAGCCGACGAACTAGACGCTGCCACGTGTCGCGTTGCGATACGCAAAGCCTTGCGCGTCGCGACGCCCAGAGCCTACCGAGGCCTATAAATTCAGCTCGATGATTCAGTTGTAGATGTACCTTCCTCTCTAATTTCTCTGATGTAAATAGAGAGTTTTCTATCTAGTTTCTTTTAATTTCAGTTTTGTAATTAAATTTTAATTACGTTCTGTAATAATAGTTATTTACTTTCTTTACTTGGATGGGAAGCTTGTCCCTGACGCATAGACGTCAATCAAGCCGCTACTTTTCTTATAAATATTACATCTCTTTGTCTTTTCCTAATAATTGTAATTTATTTTGTTGTTTTCTTTTATTTTCTCCGACATGATCCAGACCTTTTTTACTATCACGATTTATTTTACTATTAACTAATAATTGTCATTTGGCAGGTACTAGTGTTATTATTTTACTCACCCTTTTCAGGTGTTATAATTTCAACTCATCATTGCACTTTTGAAGACATCCAGAGTAAAACAAGGAAGCCACTTCAAGAAGATGAGTTGAAAACGTCTGTGTGTTTTGTGGTACTAGTGTTGGTACTAAGCCACAATACGTAGAAGCAGCACAAGAATTGGGTCGAGTCTTAGCTGCAAGGAATATGCACTTAGTATATGGCGGAGACAATCTTGGACTTATGGGGATCGTTTCAAAAGCTGTACATGAGGGAGGCAGTCAAGTTTTCGGAATCATTCCAAAACCCTTGGCGGAGGCAAATCTTATTGGACCATCAAACGGAGAGGAACTGATCGTGCTAGGTATTTCTGAACGATTGGTAGAAATGATTAACCGTGCTGATGCTTTTATTGCTTTGCCAGGTGGCTTGGGTACATTGGAGGAAATTTTTTCTGTGTTATCTTGGGCGAACCTGAACATACACCAGAAACCGCTTGGACTGTACAACGTTGAAGGATTTTATGATTTTCTTTGTGTGTTTCTTGATGATGCTCGGAGAAATGGGTTCGTGTCAAAACCTTTGAAAGAACTCATTTTTACTGCCAGAACTGCTCCGGATCTAATTGGCCAAATCTTAGCCTATGAACCACAAATTGACCCTATCATTTCAAAGATAAATTGGTCCGATGACGATCTTAGTAAGAGACATCGGATTAATCTGGATCTTAACCTTTAACTTTTCGTGTAGAATTTCAGCTAACTAGGTACTATATTCCAAGCTCTTCTTCTACTGTTTAAGACATTGGGGACAATGTCTCATTTAGGTTTGGGGGAGGGAATTAGTTGATCAATATCTTGTTTTTAGTTGTGTGTTGTTTTTATTTTTAGTCCAAATTTTTTTTCGAAAAATACAAAAAAATTGAAAATTTTTCAAAAATTACAAAAATATTTTGCGTTTTTGTGTTTTTTTTTTACTAAAAAGGTGAAATTGGTAAGAGATAGCTGAGTAAGGAGTTTTCACTCCTGAGACGTATCTCAAACCTATTTCGGAACAAGTTAATTTTTGTTTATTTCCTTTTGAATTATTTAATTTGTGAATTCTCCATAATACTGACTAAAATGGATCTTCATATGCTCAGTTGGCAGGTATTATCAACATGCATGGTAACATACGAACATGAGCTATAGTTGAAAAGTTTGTAATATTCAGTGCTCTAGTTTAATTAGAGGAAGCATCTCAAAAAGCAATGGAGTAAAAAAAAAAAAAAAACTTCTGAGGTCCGAGTTATTAAGTCTGTAAGGGTGTTTTAACACCTAGTGCCATAAAGCCAACTGGTTTGGGAGTCACTGGCCCAAAGCTCGCTACATGGATCAAGGATGTTGCAAAAAAAAATATATATATCTGAAGTCTGAGTAATTAAGTCCGTAGGGGTGTCTTAACACCTGAGGCCCTAAAGCCAACTGGTTTGGGAGCCACCGACCCAACACTCACTACATAGACGGAAGGTATTGTATATAAATAAAAAAAAATCAAAGAAAAAAATCATAAAAATCAGAAAAATTATTCCATTACTACAAAAGGTGTGAATTCTGATAAAACTTTAGGACAAAAATATTACTCTCTTATCAACTGCACTTATGACTATTGTGGGCAGAAATGAGTTTTTAATATTTTTTTGGCGGTGTATATGGAGAATGGTAAATATAATCGGAGAATTTACTTATTCAGTAATTTAGAAAGAAAGAAAACAACTAGTAACTTGGAGTAGAAGTTTCACCTGATTAGTCACTAACTTCTTTATTCTCTTTTCGCTTGTCTTTTTGCTTTTGTGTGCATTAGTTTCACTACCTTTTTACTTTTGTAAAATGTTTGTGGGTATCATTGCTGTAAACCCTCACGAGACTACAACTCGTCCATTAGGGACACCTAGGGGTTTAAAGGCTTGTTGCATACGCTAAATGCAACCGTGATCCCTGCGAAAGTGGCTTAGTTAAATTTTATTTTAAATATGTTTATGTTATTTTACTCTATGTGTTGCTCGAGGGCTAGCAAAATGTTAGGTTTGGGGGTGTGATGAGTGGTAATTATATCATTATTTCCCACTCATTTAACCTAATATTTTTGTATAGTTTCTTGAGTTTTGTGAATATTTTGATGTGTTTTGTGTTATTTTGTAGATAAATAAAGTTTCAGGACATTATGGAGGTGATTCGGGGCCAAAATAGTGAAAAATAGACAAAATGGTATTTTCGTCATTTCGCACGTTGCGATGCGTAAATCCTTGCTCGACGCGACGCCTAACATGCACCAAGACTTGCTAACGTGCGCCGGGGGACACGTGTAAGAATCTGAAAAGTTTGACTTGCTAACGTGCGCCTACAACGTGTCAACATCACAGCCATCCACTAACGTGCACCATGCAACGTGTCATCATCCTACGGTGCCGACAATCGCCATCACCACGTGTCGCCACATGTCACTCCACCTGTCAGCCATGTCATCATCCACATCACCAGTTGACCGAGTCAACGAGCCACATCATCGCCACGTCATCATCACCCAATCACAGCGTGCCACGTGTCACAATCCTACGGTGCCGTCAATCACTTTCGCCACGTCATCGCCACATCAGCACAATCATTGAGTTGCCAGCTGCCTTGCCACATGTCACCTTATCTCTTTATCCGAATCGCCACGTGTCAGATAAGAATCTGAAGCCGACGAAGCAGAAGCCGCCACGTCTCGCGTCACGACGTGCAAAGCCTTGCGCGTCGCGACGCCCAGAGCCTATCGAGGCCTATAAATTCAGCTCGATGTTTCAGTTGTAGATGTATCTTCCTCTCTAATTTCTCTGATGTAAATAGGGAGTTTTCTATCTAGTTTATTTTAATTTCAGTTTTGTAATTAAATTTTAATTACGTTCTGTAATAATAGTAATTTACTTTCTTTACTTTTTACAGTTTTTACTATTCAACCATGAGGAGGTAAGTTCCCCCTGCTAGGGTGAAAGGTAATTCTTTTACTATTGCTATTTAGATTAATCTCCCTTAAATATAATATATTCACTATTTAAAATTTGACTTAAAAAGGATACTGCCAGATTGGTCGGTTGGTAATTAAATTTTCTTACCGCCTATATGGTAGGTTTATTTTGGTTCAGCCTTTATGGCTGGTTGGACTTAATTTGACTTAATCAGGTTACCGCCTATATGGCTGGTTGGTAAAATAATCACAAGTTAATGTATTATATTAAAGGAGATATCTAAATTAGTAGTAGTAAAAGTTGATCTTTTTACCTTAGCATTATATTTTATTGTAATTTACTTTTCAGCTTTTACTTTACCGCATTTACTTTTCAGCATTTTTATTTTATGTCTTTTATTTTACTAGCCCTAGTTATGTGTTGTAACTAAATTAGTTATCTAGGGTTGTGATGAATTCTAAAATCACCGGTTTATAAAGGGGTTATTTTATAGTTTGGGTAATTTAAGGGTTTACTTATTAAGTCTTAAACTTAATGCGTCTTGTTAATTGGTCACTAATAAGATAGATCTGGTAAATCTAAAATAAACTTGACAAAGGAATTTTAGGTTTCAGCCTTAGACTTAATAGCCCACGATCTTCCTTGATGATAGATAACCCTTTAATAGATTTCCTTACAAGATAGACATATACTTGTCGGGCGGGGGTGGCCATAATTGGAACTTAAACTTAATAAATCCAGGTAATTCGGTTGACATACACATATGGTTCAATTGGGTTAAACTGGGTATTTGCGTCTGACCATCGACAGAGGCTTTCACATAATTTCGTGTTCCAGGTTAGTAAACCGATAAATTACACAAACATAAAATAAACACTTCATCTTTAAAATGATATTGGAAGAAATCACAACCCTAGATAGTTTTTAATATTGAATTTTCTTAAACCTACTTTCGAACAATTTTATTTACTTGTTTTTAAATTTAAAATCTTCAGAATTTCAAATCAATCAATCAACCTGTTAGATACTAGTAATCATTTGACCTGATAAAATTAATAGATTAGGTATTAAGTCCTCGTGGGATCAATATTTTTTATACTACTTGAACGATACGTGCGCTTGCGTTATACGCGTGTGTGTAAGCACCGGTGATGAGTGGTATTTATATCACAATTTCCCACTCATATAACCTAATATTTTGTATAGTTTCTCGAGTTTTGTGAACATTTTGATGTGTTTTGTGTTGTTTTGCAGATAAATAAAGTTGGGAAAGCATTGGAAGTAATTTGGGGCCAAAATAGAGAAAAAATGACAAAGGGGCAATTTTGTAATTTGTCCGCATCGCGACGCCAAGACTCTACGCTTCGCGACACCTAAAGTGAGCCGGCCATGCTAACGTGAGCCGAGGGACACGTGTCAGAATCTGAGAAATTGGACTTGCTAACGTGCGCCGACCTTGCTAACGTGCGCCGTGCCACATGTCATCATCACAGAAGATCTGCTAAAATGTGCCGGCTGCCACGTGTCGAAATCTCATTGGACCAAAGCAAGCGCGTGCCAAGTGTCAATCTCTCATTGGACCGAATATTGGACAAATCACATGTTGCCATGTGTCGACCTCTCATTTGACCGATCCTAAGCGCGTGCCACGTGTAAACTTTTTATTGGACCGAAAGATCAGCCAATCACTGTGTGCCACATGTCGTCTTCTCATTGCACCACATTCAACACGTGACACGTGTCATCACCAGATTCTGCCAACAGAACACGCGTGGTCAACCCGCTTGGACCAAAGCCGCGTGCTGGCGTCGCGACCCCAAGACCCTACGCGTCGCGACGCCAGTTGTCGAAAATGCCTATAAATTCAGGCCTTCTTCACTTCATTTGGTGTGCTTTCATTGAGATTTTTTTCCCTGATTTCATAGGAAGCATCTAGTTTTGTAATAATAAAATTATGTATTTTTATTTTTAGTTTTTATTACAGCTTTTTATTTATTTACTTTATGTTTTGTAGTTAAATTTCCGCTGGGGTAAAAGGTGAAACCTTTAATATAATTATTTAGGTAAATCTCACTTAATTATAATTTATAAATTATAATTTAACCGGATTAATTAATGTCAGACTTTATTACCGCCTATATGGTCGGGTTAAATATAAATTACTTTACCGCCTATATGGCTGGTCTTTATGTGACAGATAATTACCGCCTATATGGCTGGTGTAGTTGGACTAAATGGATTACCGCCTATATGGCTGGTTTTAAATGTTTAACATTATTAATTCATGAGAAAACAGAACATAAAATAATTTATATATTATAATAAGTGAGATTCCTAGATAAGAAATATTAAATGTGGATCCTTTAACCCCAGTATTTTATTTTTATTCTAGGGAAGTGATGAAACACAATATTATTAGGCTTAATAATTGATTTAATTATTTATCGGGTAACTCTTTAGTTTGTTTATTGAGTCTTAAGCTTAATGCTTCTTGTTGTCTGATCACCAATAAGATTGATTTGGTAAACTTAAAATGAACTAGACATAGGGATTTTAGGTTTCAGCCTTAGATTCAATAGCCCACGATCTTCCTTGAGGATAGATAACCCTTTAATAGATTTCCTTACAGGATAGACATATACCTGTCGGGCGGGGGTAGCCACAATTGGAACTTAATCTTAATGAATCCAGGTAATTTGGTTGACATAGACATATGGTTCAATTGGGTTATACTGGGTATTTGCGTCTGACCATCGACAGAGGCTTTTGCATATTTTCGTGTTCCAGGTTAGCAAATGGATTTATTACACATAGATAAGAGAATCAATTCATCTTTATAATAATATTGTGTGGAGTCACGACCCTAGATACTTGAGTCTTTTCTTTTATTTTCCCTAGTATTTTCTTTTGAGTCTGTTTTTATTTTAATTAGCAAATCCACATTCAACCAACCAAAAGAAATCAATTCCCTTCTCCCTATAATTAGATACTTGTAAATAAATAGTATCAATAATTAATAACAACAGTAGGAATTAAGTCCTCGTGGGATCGATATTTTTATACTACTTGAACGATACGTGCGCTTGCGTTATACGTGTGTGTTTACGCCAGTCAAGTTTTTGGCGCCGTTGCCGGGGACTTATTTTTCTTGAGTTATTAATTTTGAAGTTATCCAATTTACTTATATCTAATTTTCTTTATTTTTATCTGTAATTTTTATATCTTTCTTTTGTTTTCAGGTGATTGAAAAAATGGAACACTACTGGGAGATTGAAAGATTACGTGATTTACAAGAAGATGCACCCCACATCTGGGAGCAACAGTTTGGTTTTCTGAGGCCTGTTGTCCAGCCCAATGACTATCACTGGATGCCAGAACCAAGCAATACTACATTTGCTCATCAGAACGAAATGGGGAGATGTGTGATTTGTGATGGTAACCATCCGAGCGATCAATGCATATACTTTTCAGAGTGGCATAATTATCAGAACCATTCAAGGTACGAAGAACCATCATATTTTCCATCTCATCCACCATCTATCTTCGATCTTCATCAACAATCAGAACCATTAGAGGAAGATCAAATGATTGACATGCTCAAAGATTGGGTCAAGAAACAAGATGTAAAGTTGGATACAATGCTTGAAACATGCCAGAATCAATTTGAAAGTATTCAGAGACAATCAGAATTCATTCAGAGACTGCAGATCAAACAAGACAGTTACCTCAAGAAGAATTATCAGATGAAACTGACAAAGCCTTCGAGTACCCAGAGATCCACAATGACACCTTAACAGAGGAGGAGGCTGAGCAGTATCAACAACCAGAGGTATCAGTTCAGGAGCCCAAACCAGCAAAGTCTATATTTGACTTTTATTATTCAGATTCTGACGAGGATGAAGCTGATCTATTTGTACCATTTGCACCAACAACAGAGGATCAAACTTTTAATCCTCAAAATGAAGATCTTGGAGCATGCTTTACCATGATATTTGAAGAAGATCTACCTAAGCCAATCATTTCACCCAGATCAGAGGATGAAGACTTAAAATCTGACATTTCTTTTCATCCTCAGGTTGAAAATTTTGAAGCATGTATTTCACAGATGACAGATGAATAGCTGAATGCAGAAATTTTCAAATACATCTGTGAAGAAAAGGTGGAGCAAGAAGCATAGCAAATGAAGGAGCAAATAACTAACCTTATTGAAGATCCAGAGCATTCAAGAGAAACATCGCTGTATCGGGGAGTACAAATCAAAGATATCGCCTAGAAGCTTGACAGAATGGAACTCACATTCCAAGTCAAGCACCATACGAGACCTCCTGATTTTCTTTCTTTCTTTTCAGGAACCACTGGAGCAACAAAGGTTAAAAAGGTGGCACGAGCACTGAACGAGACAAAACTCTTTTTATCACCTTACCATTGGAATAGACCCTTCAAAAGCAACGCTCATGGGATTGTCTTTAATCGGACATCCAAAACGACACTGAAACCTCCTTGACAGATGGATTTTAGTCATGTCTGGCTGAAGATGAAAAATTTAGCGCTAGTAGGGAGGCAACCCATGCAATTTGTTGTAATTTATGTTTTCAAATTTTGTGTATACATGTTGTAGAGTTTTTAATTTTGTGTGTTATTTTGTAGGGAAAAGCACAAACGGAGCATTTTAAGACAGAAGGAATGGTGTTTGGCAATCACAAAGATGAGAACCAATTCATTAGCGATGGCTGAGTAATGAATGAAATCTTGAGACGCATCCTAATGGATTTATATATCAAACGAGTGGTGTATTGCGTACACAATTTCGTTGCCTTAATTATTGCTTTGATTCACTTTTCTGTTGTAATTATCTTTATTTTAGTAGACAGGATCCAGACTTTCACGATTTCTAACAAACGTCCTATGGAAGATACTAGTGCTATTATTACTCACCCTTTTCAGGTACTATAAATTCAGCCCGTCATTGCACTTTTGAAGGCATAGAGATTTAAGAAAGAAATATATAAAAATGGAAGCCACTTCAAGAAGACGAGTTGAAAACATCTGTGTGTTTTGCGGTAGTAGTGTTGGTGTTAAGCCATAATACGTAGAAACAGCACATGAATTAGGTCGAGTCTTAGCTGCAAGAAATATGCACTTAATATATGGCAGAGGCAATCTTGGACTTATGGGGATCGTTTCAAAGGCTGTACAGGAATGAGGCAGTCACTTTTTGGGAATCATCCCAAAACCCTTGGCAGAGGCAAATCTTATTGGATCATCAAACGGAGAGGAACTGATCATGCCAGGTATGTCAGAACGACTGGTAAAAATGATTAACCGTGATGATGCTTTTATTGCTTTGCCAGGTGGCTTGGGTACATTGGAGGAAATTTTTATTGTGCTATCTTGGGCGAACCTGAACATACATCAGAAACCAATTGGGCTGCTTAACATTGATGGATTTTATGATTTTCTTTGTGTGTTTCTTGATGATGCTCGGAGAAATGGGTTCATGTCAAAACCTATGAAAGAACTCTTCTTCACTGCCAGAAATGCTCCAGATCTAATAGATCAACTTTTAGCCTATGAACCACAAGTTGACCCTATCCTTTCAAAGATAAATTGGTCCGAGAACGATCGTGGTAAGAGGCGTCAGATTAATCTGGATCTTAACCTTTAATTTCCTGTAGAATTTCAGCTAACCAAGTACGACCTTCTAAACTCTTCTTCTACTGTTTAAGACATTGTGGACAATGTCTCATTTAGGTTTGGGGGAGGGAATTAGTTGATTAGTACCTTGTTTTTAGTTTGTGTGTTGTTTTTATTTTTAGTCCAAAATTTTTCGAAAAAAAAAAATTGTAAAATTTTAAAAAAATTAAAAAAATATTTTGTGTTTTTTTTTTATTTTGACTAAAAGGTGAGAGATAGCTGAGTAAGGAATTTCCACTCCTGAGACGTATCTCAAACCATTTTTGAAACAAATTAATTTTTGTTTATTTCCTTTGAATTATTTAATTTGTAAATTCTCCATAAAACTGACTAAAATGGATCTTCATATGCTCAGTTGACAAGTATTGTCAACATACATAGAAACATACGGACATGAGCTAAAATTGAAAAGTTTGTAATATTCAGTGCTCTAGTTTAATTGGAGGAAGCATCTCAAAAAGCAATGGAGTAAAAGAAAAAAAAACGTTCGAGAACCGAGTTATTAAGTCTGTAAGGGTGTTTTAACACCTAGTGCCCTAAAACCAACTGGTTTGGGAGTCACTGGCCCAAAGCTCGTTACATGGATCAGAGATATTTCCGAATAAATATATATATATGAAGTCTGAGTAATTAAGTCCGTAGGGGTGTCTTAACACCTGGTGCCCTAAAACCAACTGGTTTGGGAGCCACCGGCCCAAAGCTCGTTACATAGATGGAAGATATTGTATATAAATAAAAAATAGAGAAAAATCAAAGAAAAAATCAGAAAAATCAGAAAATTTATTCCATTGCTACAACAAGGTGTGAAATCTGATAGAACTTTATGACAAAAATATTACTCTCTTATCAACTGCACTTATGACTGTTGTGGGCAAAAATGAGTTGTTTAATATTTTATTGGCTGTGTATATGGAGAATGGTAAAAATAATCGGAGAATTTACTTATTTGGTAATTTAGAAAGAAACAAAACAACTAGTAACTTGGAGTAGAAATTTCACCTGATTAGTTACTAACTTCTTTATTCTCTTTTCTCTTGTGTTTTTGCTTTTGTGTGCATTAGTTTTACTTTCTTTTTACTTTTGTAAAATGTTTGTGGGTATCATTGCTGTAAACCCTCACGAGACTACAACTCGTCCACTAGGGACACCTAGGGGTTTAAAGGCTTGTTACATACGCTAAATGCAACCGTGATCCCTACGAAAGTGGCTTAGTTAAATTTTATTATGTTATTTTATTTTGTGTTTTGCTCGAGGACTAGCAAAATGTTAGGTTTGGGGGTGTGATGAGTGATATTTCTATCACAATTTCCCACTCATCTAACCTAATATTTTGTATAGTTTCTCGAGTTTTTTGAACATTTTGATGTGTTTTGTGTTGTTTTGTAGATAAATAAAGTTGGGAAAGCATTGGAAGTAATTTGGGGCCAAAATAGAGAAAAAATGACAAAGGGGCAATTTTGTAATTTGTCCGCATCGCGACGCCAAGACTCTACGCGTCGTGACGCCTAAAGTGAGCCGGCCATGCTAACGTACGCCGAGGGACACATGTCAGAATCTGAGAAATTGGACTTGCTAACGTGCGCCGTGCCACGTGTCATCATCACAGAAGATCTGCTAAAATGTGCCGGCTGCCACGTGTCGAAATCTCATTGGACCAAAGCAAGCGCGTGCCACGTGTCAATATCTCATTGGACCGAATATTGGACAATCACATGTTGCCACGTGTCGACCTCTCATTTGACCGATCCTAAGCGCGTGCCACGTAGACCCGGCCGGCGGTTCGGTTCCGGTTCGGAACCGAACCGAACCGGCCGGTTTCCGGTTCCACAAGTGTGGAACCGGAAAGTCGAACCGAACCGGAACCGAACGGTTCGGTTCCGGTTCGGTTCGGTTCATTTTTTTTTTTTATTAATTAAAATAAAAAATGAGAGGAGTCAAATCATTAAATAAAAAAAATTTATTAATTAAAAAAAATGAGATTAAATTTATAAATAAAAAAAAATATTACATTGAAGAGCTTGAGCTTAAATTTTTTAAAATTTAAGTTGCCTACGTATCCTCCAAGGGTGAGAGGAATCAAAGCTCACGTAGTTCCATTACAAGTTTAAGACATATCCCCTTTGTAAATTATAATTTTACATTTATCAATCATCATTATCAGTTGATCCTTCGGCTCCGGGTCCGCAGCTTCCGCTTGCACTTGTTGCAGAAGCATTATCGAACAAATCTTCAAAATCATCGGGGGCATCTTCTTGTTGTCTCAGATCAGCTCGAGTCCAATCATCCACACAAGCTGTTGCTTCTAGAGTGCTTGGATGTAATGAAGATCGCCTAGCTTCCAATATATTACCTCCCAAGCTGAAGGCTTGCTCAACCGCAACGGTGGAAATAGGTGCTGCCAATATCTCTTTAGCAATAATAGATAAAACATGATATATATTTTGATGCCGGTTTCACCATTCAAGGATTTTAAAATTTTTACTGCATAAACTTTCATTAGAAAACTCAAAATTTGTAGATAAATAATTATCTAATTCAGGGTTATTAGTTGTTGTCGTATCCCTAGATTTTTTATTTCGTTGTAATAACCAACGATCCCCTGCGCTAAGTCTTGGTTGAATTACCGGTTCGCTACTACTAGCCTGACCTATTGTTCCTAAGTTATATCTTACAATATAATCATTAAATAAAATAATTAAATCACTTTTTAAATTCGTCATTATGCTCGTAATATCAATGTCATCTAATATTCCTAAATAACCATAGTAAGCTTGTAAACCACCATTCAAACCTTCTAATTTAAATCTAGGATCAAAACAGCAGCAATAAGATAAAGTAAAGGAATTTCTCTAAAATAATTCAACCATTTTACCTTCATAACAGTAATGGCTTCGAGCAAAACAATATCATTAGGGTCGTCACTGTCAACATGTTCATCGAGAGTGCCAACAATATTCAAACTTTCAAGAAGAAATAAATGTGCAGTGGGATAATAACACCGCTAAAAACTAAAGTAGCATCATTAAAAACTCTTAAAATATCTAAAATTCTTTCACAAATATCCCATTGACTAGGATAAAGTGTGATATTTTGAACATGTTGAGAAAAAAAACTACATAATGCATCTTTGTATTGAAGTGCTTGACATAAAAGAAAATAAGTAGAATTCCAACGTGTTGGAACATCTCTAGAAAATTTAATCGGTTTAATACCATTTATTTTACAAAACTTGGTCCATTCCCTCCTAACTTGAGAATATGACCAAATACAGTTAAGTGCCGTTTTAATAGGATCAAGGAAAGGAGATAATAATTTTAGACCGTCTTGCACACATAAGTTTAGGACATGACATGTACAACGAATATGAAAAAATCGACCCCCTAAATTTGGTTGACATATTTCTTTTAAATCATTGATGGATGCAGTATTTGCAGATGCATTATCAAATCCAATTGTTAAAATTTTTTCTCCTAAACCATATTCATCAAAAATTACCTTCATAATTCTATAAATATTATGTGCAGTATGTTGGTCATCAAAAACTCTAAATGCAATGAGTCGTTTTTGCATAGTAAATGATGCATCAATCCAATGACAAGTCACACCCATGTATGAGTGTGTTTGCCAATGGTCACTCCAAATATCAGAACATATAGAAATACGACCTTTCATCTCTTTAAATATTTCATTTAAAATAATTTTACCATCTTTATATAATTTGAAAATATGACGTTTTGTTGTGTTTCGAGTCATTCTACATGCAGCAGGGTTTAAAGCATTATGCACGTAATTAGTAAAATGAAGTTTTTCACCAAAGCTTAAAGAAAGATGTGCCATACATGTTAATTTCGCAAATTCTTCTCTATTTTTTGCATCAGAATATTTAAATAAATCTACACTACTCGTACCTCTACTAGATGATGCGTACCTGGCCATTTGAGTCTGCGTTGTATCAATGCCAAATTCAACCGGATGATGTTTCTCCATGTGCTTGATCATATTCCGTATCCACCAGAAAATTTATAGATAACCCCACAATAGTTGCAAATTGCTCGTTGTGAACCATCGTCTAGGCGTTCCAAATTAAAATGAATTTTGAAAATATCGGAGGACCGAGCCTTAACTTCTCTTCTCCGTGATTGTGCACTGACACTGGGGCCGCTCTCTTGGGTCGGCATATTTGACATTATGTTCTCAGATGAGCTTGCCATTTGAATAATTGCGATGCGAATGCCGAATGTGATAACAAATTAATTAACAACTAAAATAAGAGAATTGTATTGAAGTAAGATTGAGAATAAGAGATTTATAGAAAATGAGAGAGTTGAGAAATTGGTGTGATGAAATTATGAAATTTGAATCCTATTTATAGAATTTTAGAATTTTTTTTATACCAAAAATGCCCATAAATATAACCGTTTTATTACCGTTATTAGGGGTACATTAGTAATTTTTTATTTTATATAATAAAAAAAATTTTAGAATTTTATTTTTATTTTATTTTTTGGCAGGGAGCCGTTTGGTAGGGAGCCAAACGGCTCCCTGCATCCCCCAACGGCAGTAGCCGTTGGGGGAATAAGGCCCCCAACGGCTACTAGCCGTTGGGAGCCTTAGGGTTCATGTTGGAACCCTACGGTTCCAACAGGAACCCGACGGTTCCAACCGGAACCGTTCGGTTCCGGTTGGAACCGTCCGAACCGGTGGAACCGTACGGTTCCACCGGTTCGGACCGGTTCGAGTTGGGGTGGAACCCCAACCGAACCGGTCCCATTCCGGTTCGGTTCCGGAACCGGAACCGGAACCGGTTGGAACCGGAACCTTCCGGTTCCAACCGGTTCGGTTCCGGTTCGGAACCGGAACCGTGGCCGGGTCTAGTGCCACGTGTCAACTTTTTATTGGACCGAAAGATCAACCAATCACTGTGTGCCACATGTCGTCTTCTCATTGCACCACATTCAACGCGTGACAAGTGTCATCACTAGATTATGCCGACAGAACACGCGTGGTCAACCCGCGTGCTGGCGTCGCGACCCCAAGACCCTACGCGTCGCGACGCCAGTTGCCAAAAATGCCTATAAATTCAGGCCTTCTTCACTTCATTTGGTGTGCTTTCATTGAGATTTTTTTCCCTGATTTCATAGGAAGCATCTAGTTTTGTAATAATAAAATTATGTATTTTTATTTTTAGTTTTTATTACAGCTTTTTATTTATTTACTTTATGTTTTGTAGTTAAATTTCTGCTGGGGTAAAAGGTGAAACCTTTAATATAATTATTTAGGTAAATCTCACTTAATTATAATTTATAAATTATAATTTAACCGGATTAATTAATGTCAGACTTTATTACCGCCTATATGGTCGGGTTAAATATAAATTACTTTACCGCCTATATGGCTGGTCTTTATGTGACAGATAATTACCGCCTATATGGCTGGTGTAGTTGGACTAAATGGATTACCGCCTAT
Organism: Zanthoxylum bungeanum; assembly: GCA_019454045.1. Classification (NCBI taxonomy): domain Eukaryota; kingdom Viridiplantae; phylum Streptophyta; class Magnoliopsida; order Sapindales; family Rutaceae; genus Zanthoxylum; species Zanthoxylum bungeanum. Next base: position 44,676 of record SKCR01027524.1, read on the forward strand.
ATGGCTGGTTTTAAATGTTTAACATTATTAATTCCTGAGAAAGCAGAACATAAAATAATTTATATATTATAATAAGTGAGATTCCTAGATAAGAAATATTAAATGTGGATCCTCTAACCCCAGCATTTTATTTTTATTCTAGGGAAGTGATGAAACACAATATTACTAGGCTTAATAATTGATTTAATTATTTATTGGGTAACTCTTTAGTTTATTTATTGAGTCTTAAGCTTAATGCTTCTTGTTGTCTGATCACCAATAAGATTGATTTGGTAAACTTAAAATGAACTAGACATAGGGATTTTAGGTTTCAGCCTTAGATTCAATAGCCCACGATCTTCCTTGAGGATAGATAACCATTTAATAGATTTCCTTACAGGATAGACATATACCTGTCGGGCGGGGGTAGCCACAATTGGAACTTAATCTTAATGAATCCAGGCAATTTGGTTGACATAGACATATGGTTCAATTGGGTTATACTGGGTATTTGCGTCTGACCATCGACATAGGCTTTTGCATATTTTCGTGTTCCAGGTTAGCAAATTGATTTATTACACATAGAAAAGAGAATCAATTCATCTTTATAATAATATTGTGTGGAGTCACGACCCTAGATACTTGAGTCTTTTCTTTTATTTTCCTTAGTATTTTCTTTTGAGTCTGTTTTTATTTTAATTAGCAAATCCATATTCAACCAACCAAAAGCAATCAATTCCCTTCTCCCTATAATTAGATACTTGTAAATAAATAGTATCAATAATTAATAACAATAGTAGGAATTAAGTCCTCGTGGGATCGATATTTTTATACTACTTGAACGATACGTGCGCTTGCGTTATACGTGTGTGTTTACGCCGGTCAACCGGTCACACTCCCACTGCATCTTTTCTAACTCTATATGACGTAGACTGTCTAACGTCATAATTAGACTTAAAACTAATTTGATCCTAATGGTTGCAGACTATATTCTCCATGAATAAGAAACTCGTTATTAATATCTCAAAGATAACAAAGAACATGTTTCAAGACATATCCTATGGTCTATAACATATCAAAATAGTTCATAACAATTACATCTAAATTGATATTTTTAATCCCACATAATATAGTATTCATTATGCCATCATCTTATAATGCATAAGATTGACTAGATGTTCTAATCAATTTCTCTTTCGACAAAGAAATCATCCATTACGAAAGATAAATACTATATACAAGAGACACACTAACTGTCACACAGATAGTCTTGTCGTGTCCTTTATTAGATCATATCAAATGCATGACTAATGAGAGTATCTCACAAGTCTCTTATTTTATATCATATATAAAACTTTATATCAAATATAATAAAGACTACTCCCACTGCTTTCACGAAGAAAAGAAGACTTAGGTAAATCTTTTACCTCATAAACATTTCATTATTACATTAATAATGATAATGTAGTTAGGATATATAATACTAGAAATAAATATGTACGCTCCCACTAACCTTTCCATCACATATGTATTCTCTATGCTTTGATAAAATCAGACAATCTGACTGTAATCAAAATTAGAGAACACAAATTTCCGGAAAGCTTATTTGAGTCTACAATAGGCTCTATAAGCTAGCATATCAAACTGCGATCTTAGCAGAATACAAACTCCAGGGCCATTCCAGAACGAACTCTTCAAACAAAGAAATCACAATGGATATCTTATTCGAAAAAACCATTCAGAAACACCACTTTGTATTCCTAGCTAAAATACATAGTTTAATATCAACATTAACCAACAGATCCTTAATTGTTCAAATAGTGTGACTAGAGACAAGTTTTCTGAGAATCTACAATAGATTGCTGAGTATAACCTTTCTCATTGTCATACTATAAAGGTCAAACCTTTAATAAGCTCACTTTGCTTTTGCTGCGCAAACAATTTGCACATTTTATGAATGATTCATAACGAAAGCTTAATCAAGTTCAAAACTTGATCGCAGTAAGCTACGAACAATCTTAGATCTATGGTTCAATGCTAACTTCCGAAATCGATATCAAATATCGCTCCCACTATAAGTTATAGGATAATTTTCTTCGATAAGAAAACAATAGAACCATTAAGTATCAAATACTACGGTAATGATTTTGACATCCTATTGGACTTATATGGAAGCTTTCTAAGGGTCTTTTCATCTTATTAATTATGTAGTTCCATTTATATTTTATCACACTCATATTTGACTTCAATAAGTCAAGTCTTTTCTTCATTTGTTAACATCTGATGTTACACACCAAGTAATAAAATAATTTTATTATTCGGGACCGTAGAAAAGATATTCTATCAAATAGAATATAATATTCTATTAAATAGAATAAATGATAAACTTTTACTTGTACCTTCGAGGCACAAATACTTTCAATTATATAACCATTATACAAAAGAAAGATTCAAATCTCAAACTTTTCAAGATTCAAATTTTCTACCTATACATATCATATACGTAACTGTAGAAACTAATGAACATTAATTAAAATGATGAATTAGTGTTACTGGAGCATATCTCCAAGAGTCTTGAAAATAATTCGGTAACACTCAATATCAAACGAATCAAATCATATAAGATTCGATTTCTCTTACTGACCAATTCTATCACGATGGAATCGTAGAAGAATAATATTGATTAAGAATCACATTCATTAAATAACCTAAGAACTAATTGCCATAAATTCATATGTTTGATCATATCAAACATCTTTGAACAATTCAAAGACTCATGATGAATTTTAAAGATACAGTTTTCAAAACTTCAAATCGAATATCTTTGAACCATTCAAAATATTCTATCCGCGTTTCATTAGAAACATAATGAAAGTTCCCGAACCATTCAAGATGTTAATATATATTTTTTTAGAAACACGTAACTAAGTCATGACAGTTCATTAACTAAGTTACGAAGTAAAGAAAACTATCCAAGGCAATTTCTAATTCAATAAACTACATACATCCAATGTATTACTTTAATAAATCTGTGGTCCATTGACGATCATTGATAAATGAGATTTAATCACATTTCCGAATACAATATTTATTAAATGGATAAGGATATGTGGTGGGATCTCATATCATACCATCCTTTACTATACAGAATAAACATCTAATGCTTATGTGATAAAATCTCATAAAGCATTGTTCTAAATTATTTACTTAATCGAATATTTTTCTTAATGTTTATCTCTATATCAATGACACTACTAGTCGTATTAAAATATGTAACAACTGTTTATAAAGAACAAGTAACTATCCAATAGTCGTAAGTTCTTATATCAAATATCAAAACAATCATTAAACAATATTTTAAATAACTAGACGGGAGATCTGGTATCCAATACCTATAGTTGTCGTATTGTGAGAATCAATATTCTTTACACACAACTATACACATCTCATTTCTTTAGCTTTATAATTTGCCTTCAAATATTCACAACAATTGTAGATAATTGATTAGCAAACTGTGTCTGGCACATTACCTCTAAAGGTCATTAAAGCCAAGAAATGTCATTATCAGATAAACAAATGCCTAATAGGGGTTTTCTTAATGCCAGTCAAGAATCCCGAGACATGAACAAATTCACGTCAATTCTTATCGCACAAGAAACTATTCTCTCTAGACAATTATATCCTAAAACGGATATCTATTTAGATTACCTAATGTGACTCAGTAATTAAGTCACTAACCATCTTGATTTTTAAAGAAAATCGGAATAACAGTTCCCGATGGTTTTGACTAATCTAACAATATCCATGTCTACTATTAATCTAGAACATATTCTAGAAATCTGCAACCATAAGGAAAGTCAGAAAATATATATATAAAATATGCATGCAGTGGATTAAAAGTTCAATTCTATCAACAATATAGAATAAATGAAACATTAGCGGTAATTTTCATAATATTACACACTGCCTTGGTTATGGATTTTTAACCCAGCAGTGCCTCCCACTATTTTACGTAATACCATAATCCTCAACGGAAAATGGGAATTCAATAATTAAATCGAATTCCATAATAGGAAGTGGACCCCGTGAATATATTTCGACTCACAACTTTGGCACGTTCTCGCCTACGTATATTCACAGGTAGACAACTCATTGTCAATCACACTCACTGTGACTCCTGATTTTGGTCTTGACCATTCTCATTATGACAGCTTTGGCACATTCACAAGGAGGCGTATCAAGACTTCACTTGTCAGTGACAAACTCAAGCTACTGATGTAGTCTTGACAGCTTTGGCACGTTCAGGATTTCCACTTTCATTTGAATTTGTCTATTATCATATAAGTTCTACCAGAGCAAATGAACTACCATCAACCATAACTGCACAGTTTTGGCACGATACAACTACAACATCAAGAAAACATTTACATCCGTACTAACAAGGCGGACCGAGAAACAAGTATTCCTAATACTAGTTACTTTAATGCCTTATTTAAGCGGGGATATTCCTTAAGAGGTTCTTTACTCTACATCAAATGCAGATTTTAATTTAGATCAATTTCTCAACAGTTCAATTCTACCTTGGATAACATAACTTAACTTAATCATTAAATCTGCGTTATGTTTTCTGTTAACGTAGAACCAAAAAGTTAAGAAATATCTAAATTACATGCATGTGCAAATACCAAAATTGGATTATATATCGTATATCAAGCATGAAAAATGTAATGGATGAAGGATCATACCTACTATGATACCATTTTTGTTAGAGTTTTAGCGCGAGCGCAGCGGAAGCTCGCGGTTCGGGCGAAATCACAACTTTAAAAACTCTTAAAATTACCAAATAAGTTATTCAATATCCAATATGAATAATTCATTCGTATTTCACCTAAACATATTTATTCGATATCAAATAACAACATAAATAGGTTAGAAACATCGTAAAACTTTTACGAAAATATTTTTCCGTAAAATGGAATAAAACACGTTTTTGTCAAAACCGACCAACCAATACACATGAGGGCTGAAAAGGTCAGCCCCAATAGTACTTGGGCAGTTCATGGGCTGCCCAAACAGTGACCAATTCACTATTTGGATAGCGGACACCCGGTAAGCTCGAAACTCACCCGGTAATGCCATTTTCGCATATTCCAACTCCGAAATAATTTCTGGCAATTGTTCCAATGCCCAAAACACATCCAATACATTTATACAACATAATTTTCATTACCAAAAACACATAATTTCCAGATCTGATTTTGTAACAAAAAAATATCATTTTTCATGCTATAAATCCAATTTTCTCAATATTAATCATATTAATACTAACACCAACCAAAGCCACCACCTATGAAGAACTCAAGAATAATTCTAGGAGTTACAAGAGTGGTCATAACACTCTAGAATGGAAACAAGTCATCAAATGACAAAATTGAATCAATATTACACTAATATCATCCAATTAAACTTCACACTTGCATTTAGCCTCCAAATCCATCTTCCAAATCAAAAAGCCCCAAAATCTAAGAAAGGAAGAAACCCTAGAACTATTCTATATATTCAAGAACAAGAAACAAGCTTTCTAAGTTTAAGATTATTGAAGATTACCTCCAAATCTTGTAATTTCCTTAAAATTTTTCTTGAATTTCTTCACTTTCTTCCTTGTATCTTCAAGAAAATTTTGGAGAAAATAAAATTTTCAACTTAAAAAAATCAAGGCCAAACCGACTTTGGGGTTTGAAGAAGGGTATTTTGGTCATTTTTTTAATTAATCTAGTTAATTAATAATAATAACCTTTAAGTTAACAAATTCAATTTGTAAACTTTAAGCTTAATAAAATCATGCCACATGTAACCAATAATAATCAAACATATTGCATAACAATTATGTAATATTGAAATAATTTAATTATCTAGTTATTTAACATTTAAACATCTAAATAATTAATTAATACGATTATTATTTTATATGTATTTTATTTACATTAAATAAAAAATACATATATTAATGGCATGTGTTAAAGTATCATTTGAAAATTAATAATATGTATCAAATCAAATCTTGTATCAAATACAAATACATATTAATTATTAATTGACCGAAATACCCATAATGCATGTATTTTCGTTTAACCGTTTAAAGGACTCGAATTAACTCATTTAATACGGTGAAATATTATGAATAATCTATATTATTCATAACGCGTTGCCCAAATGCTCAACGAGTACACTTCATATTGTAGGACTCTCTAAGTTTAGGTTTATCCGTCACAGAATCTAATTTCGTGTCCATAATCCATCAACTCATGAATTATGACGACCACATATAATCTCGCTGTTGGACAGTTATGACCCATAACGTCACTGTTTGTAAAAACATTGTGGTTTTGTACAAATTAACTATGTAATAATGGAAATTGCCTTTTATCATTTCGTAATTAGATTACTTAAATGTGTGAATGATGAAAGTCCTTATGATTAGTTTCGGATTGAGATGATATGAGACATAATCAATCCACGACGATTTAATCATTAAATATCCCTAGTCGCAGTATTATCGAGACTGGACATCGATAATGTGGAATAGACTAGTATCGCACTTGTGCGTGTTATGGAAGCGTAACGACATAGTTCTCATATATTTAAGTATTGGATACTTATGCAAGTGTGGTAGGAGGTTGTGTTTTACCGATGGTACGGAAAACAGCTTCACTCTGGATAGACCCCACGGAATCCCATTGGTAGTATGACTATGTGTCTATGGGAGTCCGTATAAGGGTAGGTGTATTTGGTCTTAAATTGAGACTTGCATCGCTAGTACTTGCGACAATCAATACGCTTTGGTTTTGGTCGTCCAGGAATTTAACAGGTTCTGTGTACGCCTTTTCTAGGTTTATTGAGAATCGTAGTGTATTGGGTGTGAATGTGTGATGTCAAGACGGAAGTATCACTTCAGTCATATAGAGATGATGGTCACGCAAGGATACAGAACTAGTTCTCTAATGGGTTGCAACCTTCGGGATAATCATGACCTAGTCATATTATCCATTGTTTGAGCATGTTTGTGAATGGATGACTTGGAGTGATTATCCGATAACAAAGAGACTAGTTGCTAGTGATCCGATATATGCTTCGTATGGGGCAAACACTATTCCAGCCCCAAGCCTTGCATGTGACATCAGATACTGGATCACGAGATATGCAATACTACGTATACTACGCCTGACATAAATTATATATTCTAGTAAGAATATTTCTGGAGAATTGGGTAGGCATGGCGCTTTGCTAGAAGCCAACATTGTCTCGTAAATCGGTAAGAACGTAGTACTAGGTACGTACGTGTTCAGATAGTCCGACGACCAGATTTACTGCCAACATATCCAGAGGACTCTTGGGTCGCTTCCCGAGGATTCACCGATGACGTATGATTCGAACTTTATTAACCTGGGATTAATAGCGGAGAGACTTTATCTGGGATAAAGTACTATTTGAAGAGAGTGAACGATTAATTTGAATTAATCGATAAAATAATAAATTCGATATATTATACGAAATTGGATTTCTACGCGAATTAAAATTGGATTTTAATTCGGGCTAACGAATTGATTTAGAATTAATTCGCAAGCGATGTGAATAGTAATTTCTCTAGGCATGATTATTTAATTAAATTTGATTTAATTACGACGCAACGGAAAACTCATTAATTCGGAATTAACGAAACCGAGCCCGGAATGTGTTTGCGATGCCACTCCGATTTTGAATCAAGTGCGGCCACAAGTCACATCGTGAGTCACATCACTTGTCACTTTAGTGATAGATGTCTAAGTCACCTTTTTGGTGAGTGACATGCAGTCACTATTCATGATAGAGGTTGGTGTGGGCATTTAATGCCATTTTGGAGCCAAAAATTTGCTTTAACTTTTGTAAAATATATACCAAATTTTTGGTAATTGTTTTTAGAAAACAAAGAAACAAAATAAAAAACCTGTCTCCCTCTCTCAAGCAAAACCGTGAGCACTCTTAAGGGGAAAGGAAATTATTTTTCTTTCTTCAATCTTGCTAGCACATTAGAGAATCAATACAAGGTGATAGGGAAACCGAACTAAGAGCTTGGAATCCATTGAAGCTTGGAGCTTGCAAATCTTCTTTAACAAAACAAGGGCTTGGCCGAAACTTGGAAGCAAGGAGGGAAAAATTTTGTTGATCTTCACATCAAAAGCCGTTCAATGTAAGTGTGTTTTTCGCCTCACTTCTTTGAGTATTCATTCTATTTCATTGCTTATAATGATCTTGGGACCACCCTAGAATCTAACAATGGTATCAGAGCAAGGTTTAAGCATGAAAATGATTAGGGTAAAATTTGGGTAAATTGATTTTGAGCATGTTTTGACTAAATTACTTGTTTGAGCATGCTTGTGAATGAATGACTTGGAGTTATTTAGGATCAATTTTATGAAAAATTAATTGGATCAATTTTTCCCCAAAAATGAGGCTTGGCCGAATGCATCTTGCCCTTATTATTCATGGTATTTTTTGTTTGTTTGATCATTGGATGACTTGAAATAATTGGGTAATGTTGATTTAAAATTCAATCGGATTGAAAACGAAATCGGACAAATAAAACCCATAAATGTCGTGAGTGTTGAGCATGTAATGAGATGATTTTTGGTTCAAAAATATTGGACATAAGTTGAACAAATGAATACATAATTAATTGATTAAATTTGTATTTTGGAAATATTAATTTGGATAATTAATTGATGTATTACACTTTGGTTAATTGAATTAGAAAATTTGGAATTTTAAAATTTGATTAATTGGGCTTGATTTTGAATTGGGCTTGTAATTGTTGTATTTGGGCCTTATGGACTTGGTTGGGCCAAGTAGGTTTGGGCAAATGGATTGGATCCATATTGGGCCTAAATCATTCCATTAAGTCCAAATATAACAAATGGGCTTTAAATGTTTAATTGGGCCTAATGGGCCAAAATTGGTTTCTTGGCAAATAAGGGTGATTCCTTACTTGGGCCTTGGTATTTGGGTTTGACCCATATTGACCAAAGCCCATGCCTTATGAAATCAATTGAAAGCCCATTGGACTTTTAATTAAACAACATTGGATGTTAATTGGGCTTTGAGGCCTATTTAGATTAGATTTTGAATCTAAGTCGTTAAAGAGCATTAAAAAGTGTAGATATTTAATTTGGAATTAAATAAATGAATTAGTATTGAATACGAATTAAATTAGATTTAAAGAGTAGTTCGATATAATTCAAGAATTTATACTTCGAGTACTTATTCACAATCGAGTTGGACTCGCGCAAATCAAATCATTGTTTGAACATTGGATGATCACTAATATTCAAAGATTAATTAATTTGATTAGATTGATTGAATAACATGCTTGAATGAATACATGGATGTGATGAATGAATAGCGTATATCAGATGGATATTAGAAGGGAAATGACAATTTTAGAAATTGTTGTAAATTTAGAATTTATAAATTGGACCTGCGTGTCCAGCCTTCTCTCTTTATTGATTCTTTGTATTATCTTCTCACCTAATTCCCCTCAATGTAATGAGGTTTCTATTATTGTATTATGTAATTGGGTAGAAGTAGAATAGTGCTAGCCGAGGATAGGAAATAGAGTGATTTGTTCTAGGAACAAGTTGTTAAATATCCATCTGCATATCGTTATTAATTTACTTTCGCGCCTTATTATGTGTTTAGAATGCATGTTTAAGGGTGTATGATGATGAGACCTAACAAAGATAATAAATTGGTTGCCAATTTACGCGAAAATCCCTCAAAACATATATTAAGCGATATTTCCTTCCATTGAGTGATTCTTACTCAAGATCCAAGATTGGCATTGGCTTGTTGGCCAAAGTCAAGGACTTTGTCATATCGCGGTTGTGTTTGAATCACGAAAGTTTTGTTCCATATCGGTGTCTTTTTCAAGTTGTGATTTGTTGGCCAAAGTCAAGATCACTTCTTGTCCATCGACATTGATTACGAAACTTTCCCACGTCAATGGGTCCCGCTTAACTGGAATCATTAAGCTTGTTGTGCCAAAGCCAAGGCTTAGTTGATTCAGAGGAAATAGGTTAGGAAAATATATTTGATATATTGGCATATATATTGTATATATATTTCGGACTAGGAGTCCACCTACCGAATCTAGGAATTGGATAAGATCCAATTGATCTTCGAGATCTACCAAGTTAAATATCATACAGCTTGTTGGCCAAAGTCAAGGTTGTGCGTTATTTAACGGGATCCTAGCCCACTAGGAAACTGGGTTTCCCGAGTATTCGACAGAGGGTTAGAGGCTCGCCGAAAAATAGTGGGAGGCTAGTATTGAACTTGCAATTTCGTTCGAATACTTAGCTTTGTTGGAGTTCTACAGTCCTGAATAATCAAGCATAAAACATATATGTGAATACATCACGGATTTGCAGAATACTCACAATGATCGGTTGAGTCGATGCGGTAATGAACAAAAATCATTTTCTGCCTTCCTCCAAGTCACGGCAGTGGCAGAATGTCAGTCCTCCATTTTCGGCTTCAATCTTCCTCCAAGATCCAAGCTCCAAGCTCCAAGCTTTGGTTGATGGTGATTCCAAACTCATGAAGTGAGTTCCCTATCACCTTAGGATGGCTCATATGTGTTCTAGCACTCAAGAAATTTGCCACAAATTTCCCTTGCTTCCCTTTGTGTTTCACGGTCAAACCAGTGAAAGAAAAGAAGAAGAAATGGCCTGTTGGCCAAGAGTGAGAGAGGAGAAGAATGGGCTCCAAAACGTGAGCCTAAGAGAGAGATAATGGAAATGTGTAATTTTATAATTGTTTTCCAAAAACAATTAAACATATACCAAATTTCCTTTTCCAAAAAGTCAATCAAGTACAAGCTTTAAAAGTTTATCCATCTACTTCCATCAAGTCACATCACTCAATCAATCAAGTAACAAGTTGTCACATCACTCAAAGTGACTAATGATTTGACGCTTGATGCGACTAGCGATTTGACGCTTGATGTGACTTGCGTGCCGCACTCGAATTCGAAATGAGAATGCGCTCGCAAACACTCGCGGGCTCGGGTTCGCTAATTCCAAATTAACGAATTTTCCGTTGCGACGTAATTAAATGATTATGCCTAGCGAAATCACTATTCACGTCGCTAACAAATTAATTCTAAATTAACTCGTTCGCCCGAATTAAAATCTAATTTTAATTCCGCGTCGAAATCTAATTTCGTTTAATATATCGAATATATTAATTTTTCGATTAATTCCAAATTAATCGTTTTCTCTCTTTCTATGATATTTTATCGCAGAAAAAATATTTCCGTAATTAATCCCAGATTAATTTTCTCTCTCATCTAATTAATCCCAGATTAACAAAGTGCGAGTCATACGTCATCGGTGAATCTTCGGGAAGTGACCCATGAGATCCCCAGATATGTTGGCAGTAAATATGGTCGTCGGACTATCCGAACACGTAAGTACCTAGTACTACATTTGTACTGATTTACAAGACAAGGTTGGCTTCTAGCAAAGCGCCATGCCTCCCCAATTCTCCAGAAATATGCTTACAGGAATAAGCGATCTATATCAGGCGTAGTATACGTAGTATTGCATATTTCGATCCAGTATCGGATGATCACATGCAAGGCCTGGGGCTGGTACAGTGTCTGCCCCGTATGAAGCATATAATTCGGATCACAAGCAACTAGTCTCTTTATTATCGAATAATCATGACCAAGTCATATTATCCCGATGGTTGCAACCCTTAGAGAACCAGTTCTGTATCCTTTCACGATCATCATCTCCATATGACTGGAGTGATACTTTCGTCTTGACATCACACCCAACACCTAGTGCCCTAAAGCCAACTGGTTTCGGACTTCCATAGACACATAGTCATACTACCAATGGAATTCTGAGGGGGTTTATCTAGAGCGAAGCTGTTTCCCGTACCATCAGTAAAACACAACCTCCTATTACACTTGCATGAGTATCCTATACCCAAATATATGAGAACTATTACGTTATGCCCTCACAATGCGCACAAGTGTAATACTAGTCTTTTACGCATTATCGATGTCCAATCTCGATAATACTCTGACTATGGATATTTGATTATTTATCCTTCGTGGATTGATACTGTCTCATTTCTTCTCAATCCAGGAACAAATCACAAGGACCTCCTATCATTTATACATCATGGTGATCTAATCACAAATGATAAGAGAGCAATCTCCTTTGTCACATAGTTAATTTGTACAACAACACCATGATCTATACAAATAGTGACGCTATGGGTCATAATTGTCCAACAATCTCCCACTTGGCCTATAGCCAGTCACTCGAGTGTCTAACACCCGAACTATGTACGGTTGGCTCAAACTGCTGAGAAAAGGCTTTTGTCAGCGGATTTGCATGATTATCATCTGATTCGATTTATACGATCATCACATCGCCACGATGTATGATCCGAACGAATCAGATGAATATCGAAGTATGTATCTGGATTGTTGATGAGACCATTAATTCTTTAGCCTGTGCTGAAGCCTAGCTCAGCTGCTAACAGAACTATATCTAATCTAATTAGATTTATTATAGACCCAAATGGCTTCTATTGCTGCCTCAGCTGCAGTAATAACCCGTATTTGTTGTTTATTTGGTAACATTATCTTGTTCGGAAGATTTCCAGCTCACTGTTCCGTTATTCAAACTTTATAGTACCAGTTGTGCGACTTATAGTCGTCTTTATCGGTTAGGAAACTTGTAGCAGTGATCCCAGTCACTTCAAGTTCTCCATCTCCATAGTAAAAGACAGGATCTTTAGTTTTCTAAATACTAATGGATGTTCTTAACATCAATCCAGTGACTATCACATGGATTGGCCTGATTGTGAATCCATATGCTCAAAGCGTATGAGACACCAGGTCGTGTACATTTTTCAATGTACGATTTCTATGAGAGTTTTATGAAAGCCAAGCTTTCACCGATTTTTTTTATGGGAATATCATTTCCAAGAAATGATTTATTATCATTATTTATAGGACAACCACTGTCAGTGCGCTCCCACTAACCTCCTTATATACACAAGAATCATTTTCGTTTTGAATTAAATCATACTCCATTATGATTACATCAAAACGATAATTCTAAGAACCTAATGCTTGCTTCAATCCAAACATGGATCGATTAACCTGCAAACCTTGTTTGCTAGTTTTGGTACGACAAAACCGTCAGGATATTGTAAACATCCTCCAAAAGGTTTCCTTTTCAGGAAAGCGATTTTCCCGTTCAGCTGTCATATTTCATAAATGAAACATGCAGTATTAGCAAGCATTATCCAAATGGATTCATCGTGGCAACATGTAAAAGGTTTCATCGTAATCGACACAATGTTGATAACGATACCTTTTCGCTACAAGCCTAGCTTTGTACGTTGGTATGTTGCCTTCCATGTATGTCTTCCTTGAAGACTTATAAAGTACCTGTAGGCACAATGCCTTGCGGTACATCAACTAGTTTCCAAACATAGTTGGTATACATGGAATCCATTTCAAATATCATGGCACTTTGCCATAATAGGGAGTCGATACCTTGTATCACTTCCTCATACGTAGTCAGTTGGTATTCCTCAATAAGATTGACATCTTTATGAGGTGAGATCAGAAACCCATACCCTAGGTTGTTTTCTGAATCTCTCCGACTTACGTGGTTCTTGTGTATTCGATGATTATTGGTATAGTTTCATCATTGATGAACTATTTGTGTTCCATTAGGACTCGGTACCTAGAATAGTATTACTCCGATTTTCATCGAGTTTTACTATCCTCCCACTTACCACTGCATATAAGTATTCCTCTTAGGAAAACCGCATGGTAAGCAACAATTAAATTGTTCTCTTGTGAGTTGTATAAGTACTATACTTTGGTATCCCTAGGATAAACTACAATTGGCACTTATCCAATTTAGGTTTTAGTTTCGTATCATCCAAACATATGCCTAGCATCCCAAATATTCAGGAATGAGAAACCCGGTTTGTTTTCATGTTCATATCTAATATGAAGTCTGTCAAACAGATTTTTATAGAACCTTATTCTAAATAAGTTCTGCACTGTAAAAGCTTATCCGTTGAAGGAAATGGTAGCTCAGAGCGACTCATGATTAACCTTATCATGTCCAACAAAATTCGGTTACTCTGTTCGGACACACCGTCAAATTGACGTGTTCCGGGAGGAGTCCTCATTGAAAGGATACTATACTCTTTCAAGTATTTTAGAAACTTATTGCTTAAGTATTTTCATCATGGTCTAACCGTGATGATTTAATACTTTAGCCGATCTGTATGTCTATTTCGTGTCGAAACTATAAAAGTTTCTGATTTGTGTTTCAAAAGAGACACAAAACCATAACGCGATGCCACATCCGTAAAAGTCACGAAATATTCATTTCCACCTCTAGCCTAGCTAGACATGGGCCCACTTGCTTCACTATGAATTAGGGCTAACAGATCGATGGCATTTGCACTTTTACCAAGTAAATAGTGTTTTAGGCACTTTGCCCAAAAAACTAGATTCGTAGACTTTATTTGAATAGAATCATAAATGTCCTAGTACCCACTCTTCGAAAGTGTGGATATACGATTTTTGTTTAATTGTGTCCCAGACAATAATGCAACAATATGTTTCTTCTGATCAAATCAGTTTGAGCTATTCGTTTGTCATGTTATACGTTTGAGATTTATTTATATTCAAAATATAAATTCTGTTATTCACATCTAATGTGTTTATCTCAATATCATCTTTATAAAATAAAACACTTTAGTGTTTTAGAATATAAAGGTATACCCGCAGCGGGTTATACACTGATATAGAGATAATGTTTCTAGTCAAACTTGTTACATTATAACAGTTTCCTAATTTAAGTACACACCCAAATGTAGTTCCTAAATTTAGGTATCTACGGTTAAAACAGTGACTTTCATCCCGTTTTCAATTCGCAGATAAATCTCAATCTGAAGTCAGTATCCTGCTCATAGCAGATTCTGAACATCAGTACATATCTATGTATCACACTAAGTATTTAAAATCCAATTTTAATACTAGTAGTGAACATATTTATGACAAACATATTTGAAGTTAGAGCCTTGCTCGTCTTCAATTCCTTCATGTCTGCCTTGTTCAAACGGCAGTCACGCTTCCGCGATCCCGTTTGCCACAATTTAAGCATATATTTTGGGATATGTCCTTTATCTTCCCAGAAGATTATAATGTTTTTTCCTTTGCCCTTTTTCCACACTTCAGAAGCCTTTAGCCAAGCCTTGGCCTTCCGGAATGTCGAAGTAAGGTGCGCCTTGTGCTTCTTGCCTACTTGCAAAATTTGGCTTTATCTCCTTGAGAATAGTCATTAACTCTCCAAGAGTTTAGTATTGCAATATAATACTTCTAAAATCTAAGTATAGATTTATGAAGATCCTTCAATTTCATTATCATACTTTAATGATCTAATCCTTAGTTCTGATTAAGAAATTAAGAATCTACTCGGCAAGATTATTGGATTAAGCACTAAAGTTATCATCACATAAATCTTCCAAAGATTATGCTCTACTATTTGCTTAACTCCGGGCTTAGGCTTAATATGTTATTTTATCAAATAAAGTAACTTATTAGTTTCCAGGACCATCCTGAAATTTATCCCAATTTGAAAAATAAACCATTTAAATACATTTTCCCTAGGATTATGTTTTAAATGTCGATCTTTCAATTTATATATTGATTCTAATAGTCCAACTATTTAATCAACTATAATTTAATAGGTTGAATACAGTCCAACTGTTAATTAAAAACAACAATTAAATATTAGGCCAACTAACATTTAATTTATTTGACGAATGATATTTGTTTGAGCGCGTATGGCAAGTAATTAAATGAATATTGCAAATTTAATTCTTGCCTCCCACTATTTTTCGACGAGCCTCTAACCCTCTGTCGAGTACTCGGGAAACCGTGTTTCCTAGTGGGCTAGGATCCCGTTAAATATCACACAATCTTGACTTTGGCCAACAAATTGTATGATAATTAACTAGGTAGATCTCTAAGATCAATTGGATCCTATCCAATTCCTAGATCCAGTAGGGGGACATCCAAGTCCGAAACATATATCTTATATATGCCAATATATCCAATATATTGCCTAACATTTTTCCTCTGAATCAACTAAGTCTTGGCTTTGGCACAACAAACTTACTGATCCCAGTTAAGCGTGACCCATTGACCATGGAAAGCTTCGTAATCAATGTCGATGGACAAGAAGTGGTCTTGACTTTGGCCAACAAACCACAACTTGGACAAGACATCGATATGGAACAAAGCTCTCGTGATTCAAACACATCCTCGACGGACAAAGGCCTTGACTTTGGCCAACAAACCAATGCCAGTCTCGGATCTTGAGTAAGAATCACTCAATGGAAGGAAAAACGCTTAATATTTTGAGAGGGTTTTTCGCGTGCAAATTGGCAACCAATTTATTATCTTTGTTAAGGTCTCATCATCATACACCCTTAAACATGCATTCTAAATACATAATAAGGCGAGTAAAAATAAATAATAATGATATGCGGATGGATACTTAACACATTGATCCTAGATGAAATCTCTCCATTTCTTCTCTCCCGCTAGCACAAGTATTTACTTCTACCCGTTACACTACACTTCTAAAAAAACCTCATTTACATTGAGGGGAATAGGTGAGAATAGAATACAAAGAGTAAGGAAGTAATAAGGCTGGACACGCAGGTCCAATTAATAAATTCCAAATTTATTACAACAATTTCTAAAATTGCCCCACCCATCTAATATCCATCCGATATACATTATTCATGCATCGCAACCATGTATTCACACAAGCATGTTATCAATCAATCTAATCAAATTAATTAATCTGATAATTAATGACCATCCAATGTTCAAACAATGATTTGATTTTGCGCGAGTCAAACTCGTTTTGCGAATAAGTACTCAAAGTACAAATTCTTGAATTAAATTAAACTACAAAATTAAATCCAATTCAATTTGTATTTAAAACTAATTCGCTATTTAATTCCAAATTAAATATCACACTTTATTAATGAACTTTTACGACTTAAATTCTAAATTTAATCGTTACGGGTCTCAAAGCCCGATTAACATCCAACGTCAATTTAATTAAAGTCCAATGGGCTTTTAATTAATTTCTTAAGGCGTGGACTTTTGGTCAACTCGGGTCAAGCCCAATAACCAAATTCCAATCAAGGAGTAACCCCATAAGCCTAGAAATCAATTTAGGCCCATTAGGCCCAATTAAATTTATTAAGGTCAATTAGTCGCATTTGGGCTTTATGGAAACGGTTTGGGGCCCAATTGGATCCAACCAATTTAGCCTAAACCTAACTTGGTACAACCAAGCCCAATAAGCCCATTTACAACATTACCAATTTAAGGCCATTTAATTAAACACAAAAATTCCAAATTTCATTTTTAATTAAACTAAAGTGTATAGCATAATTAATTACCCAAATCAATATTTCCAAAACAAAAATTTGTACAATTAATCATGCTTATCAACATTAAATCATGTCCAACACAATTTAACAAAAATTAAACCCAATTCATGCTCTATAACTCTCGGCAATGTGAGGATTTTTATGTCCAATTTTAAATCCAATCCAATTGAACATTAAATCAACATTTCCAATTGATTCCAACTCATCAAATGAATCAAAATCAAAAAATCACCAAGAGCCACAATAAGGGTACCATTCGGCCAAGCCTTAAAAAATTAGGGAAAATTGTTCCAAACAATATTTCATAAAATTGATCCAATCAATCCTCAATAAAAACACATTTAAGCATACTCAATCATCCAATTTCATAAAATCATGCTCAAATACATTTTACCTAATTTTAAACCATAAGTCAAATTTCATGCTTTTACTCCGCTCTGATACCATTGTTGGAGTTCTACGGTCCCGAGGATCGAATAATCAAGCATAAAACATACATGCGAATACATCACGGAGTTACGGAATACTCACAATGATCGGTTGAGTCGATGCGGTGATGAACAAAAATCATTTTCTGCCTTCCTCCAAGTCACGGCAGTGGCAGAATGTCAGTCCTCCATTTTTGGCTTCAATCTTCCTCCAAGCTCCAAGCTTTGGTTGATGGTGATTCCAAACTCATGAAGTGAGTTCCCTATCACCTTATGATGGCTCCTATGTGTGCTAGCACTCAAGAAATTTGCCACAAATTTCCCTTGCTTCCCTTTGTGTTTCACGGTCAAACCAGTGAAAGAAAAGAAGAAGAAATGGCCTGTTGGCCGAGAGTGAGAGAGGAGAAGAATGGGCTCCAAAACGTGAGCCTAAGAGAGAGATAATGGAAATGTGTAATTTTATAATTGTTTTCCAAAAATAATTAAATATATACCAAATTTCCTTTTCCCAAAAGTCAATCAAGTACAAGCTTTAAAAGCTTATCCATCTACTTCCATCAAGTCACATCACTCAATCAATCAAGTGACAAGTTGTCACATCACTCAAAGTGACTTATGATTTGACGCTTGATGCGACTAGCGATTTGACGCTTGATGTGACTTGAATGCCGCACTCGAATTCGAAATGCGAATGCGCTCGCAAACACTCACGGGCTCAGGTTTGCTAATTCCAAATTAACGAATTTTTCGTTGCGACGTAATTAAATGATTATGCCTAGCGAAATCACTATTCACGTGGCTAACGAATTAATTCTAAATTAACTCGTTCGCCCGAATTAAAATCTAATTTTAATTCCGCGTCGAAATCTAATTTCGTTTAATATATCGAATATATTAATTTATCGATTAATTCCAAATTAATCATTTTCTCTATTTCTATGATATTTTATCCCAGATAAAATATTTCTGTAATTAATACCAGATTAATTTTCTCTCTCATCTAATTAATCCCAGATTAACAAAGTGCGAGTCATACGTCATCGGTGAATCTTCGGGAAGCGACCCATGAGATCCCCAGATATGTTGGCAGTAAATACGGTCGTCGGACTATCCGAACACGTAAGTACCTAGTACTATGTTTGTACCGATTTACAAGACAAGGTTGGCTTCTAGCAAAGCGCCATACCTCCCCAATTCTCCAGAAATATGCTTACAGGAATAAGCGATCTATATCAGGCGTAGTATACGTAGTATTGCGTATTTCGATCCAGTATCAGATGATCACATGCAAGGCCTGGGGCTGGTACAGTGTCTGCCCCGTACGAAGCATATATCGGATCACAAGCAACTAGTCTCTATACTATCGGATAATCATGACCAAGTCATATTTTCCCGATGGTTGCAACCCTTAGAGAACCAGTTCGGTATTCCTGCACGATCATCATCTCCATATGACTGGAGTGATACTTCTGTATTGACATCACACCCAACACACTACGATTCTCAATATACCCAGCAGAGGCGTACATAAAACCTGTTAAAGCCCTGGACGACCAAAACCAAAGTATATTGATTGTCGCAAGTATTAGCGGTGCAAGTCTCAGGTTAAGACCAAATACACCTACCCTGATTTCGGACTTCCATAGATACATAGTCATACTACCAATGGAATTCTGAGGGGGTTTATCCAGAGTGAAGCTGTTTCCCGTACCATCGGTAAAACAAAACCTCCTATTACACTTGCATGAGTATCCTATACCCAAATATATGAGAACTATGCCGTTATGCCCTCACAACGCGCACAAATGTAATACTAGTCTTTTACGCATTATCGATGTCCAATCTCGATAATACTCTGACTAGGGATATTTGATTATTTATCCTTCGTGGACTGATACTGTCTCATATCTTCTCAATCCAGGAACAAATCACAGGGACCTCCTATCATTTATACATCATGGTGATCTAATCACAAATGATAAGAGAGCAATCTCCTTTGTCACATAGTTAATTTGTACAACAACACCAAGATCTGTACAAATAGTGACGCTATGGGTCATAATTGTCCAACAAGCTTTACGCGCTTTCAAATATTTTCGTCAAAATTATTTTATTAGTTGGACTAATATAATGTTATTTTTCTTGTAACAGTTGGACTGTACCCTACATTGTTAATTGGATAATTAGATTATCGCAATTAAAATGACCGGAAAGAATAGTGTCCGTGACATAATCATGGGAGACAATGTCTTCAACGGGACTAACTTCTCCGATTGGGAACTCAATCTAAGGATAGTCCTTGGATCTGAGAGGCTTCTATATACTATAGAGAGACCTCTTGGGCCTAAGCCCAGTTCTGATCAGTTGCTCGAGCTAGATCTTTGGAAGACACATAGTGACGACAACGCGACTGCTCAGTCAATTATGCTTGCTGCTATGACTCAGCAATTCTGTCGACAAAACAATGGATTGGATCCCTATAACATGTTGGCGAAGTTGCACAATTTGCACCGATCTAACCTAAGGTCACAACGATATGAGTTACAAAAGAAGCTCTTCCGTGCTTGGATGTCGGAGGGTACGTCTTTTGAACATCACATGACACAGATGATTGCCGATATTGAGCAGCTTGGGCAAATGTGGATTGTCTTTGAGATAGAGACCTCTATAGATTTGATCTTACAGTCTCTCCCCGACACTTGGAGTGGGTTCATCATGAACTACAACATGATGAACCAAGAGCAGACTCTTGGAGAGCTGCTGTCCACGCTGCGTGAGGCAGAGAAGGAACTTCTTAAGGGCAAGAAGCGCGAGGCGCACTTTGCTTCTACATCTCGGACTCTGAGGTTTGGGCCCAAGGCGACTAGAGGTGTCAAAAAGAAGAAGCATAAGAAGGGCAAAGGCAAAGCGTCAAAGGCTTCTGGGAAGCCAAATGACAAGTCTCAGGATGTATGCCTCCAGTGCGGTAAGCGGGGTCACTGGAAGTGTGACTGCCGTGAGTACAAGGCGCTCCAGAAGGAGATACAGGCGGGTAAGGCACCAGCCTCAGGTATGTTTGTTATAGAAATAAACATGACTACTTCTAGTTTAAAAATTGAATTTTTGATTCTGGTTGTGGTACTCATATTTGTATTGATGTGCAGGATCTGCGGATTAGCAGGAAACTGGCGTCAGGAGAGATTGACCTGCGTGTTGGAAATGGGACTCCAGTCGCCGTTTTGGTCGTTGGCATTTTTGTTTTAGAACTGCCCTTGGGGCATGTACTTGAACTTACAAACTGTTATTTTGTACCTAGTTTGACTAGGAATATAATTTCTGTATCTATGTTAACCCAATGTGGGTACACTTTTGTATTTAGAAACACTGAGTGTTTTATGTATAAAAATGATATAGAAATTTGCACAGCTGATGCAAATAATGGTCTTTATATTTTGAATATAAATCAATCTCAAAATGTAACAAACAAAAGGCTTAAAGTAAGTCATAAAGATGAAACTTATATGTGGCATTGTTGTTTGGGACACATAAACAAGACTCGCATATCCACACTTTCGAAGAGTGGGTACTTGGATGGATTTGATCCAAATTCATATAACGTCTGCGAATCTTGCTTATTAGGTAAAATGCCTAAGTCACATTTTAGCGATAAAGGTGTACGTGCCACTGAACTGTTAGCCCTTGTTCATAGTGACGTTTGTGGGCCCATGTCTAGCCAGGCTAGAGGTGGATATGAATACTTTGTAACCTTTATGGATGATGCATCACGTTATGGTTATGTGTATCTTATAAGACACAAGTCGGAAACTTTTGAGAAATTCAAAGAGTTTCGACATGAAGTTGAAAAACAGACCGGTAAAAGTATTAAGACATTACGGTCGGACCATGGTGGCGAATACTTGAGTAATGAGTTTCTTGACTACTTGAAAGAATATGGTATTCTTTCACAGTGGACTCCTCCCGGAACACCGCAATTAAACGGTGTGTCCGAACGGAGAAACCGAACCTTGTTAGACATGGTAAGGTCTATGATGAGTCGCACTGAGCTACCTATTTCTTCTGGGGATATGCATTAAACAGTGCAATACTTATTTTGAATAAGGTTCCGTCAAAGTCTGTTCAACAGACACCATATGAGATATGGACAGGAAAGAAACCGGGTTTCTCATTCCTGAAGATTTGGGGTTGCTGGGCATATGTCAAACGTTTGGAAGGTACCAAACTTGAACCTAAATCGGATAAATGCCTATTTTTGGGATATCTTAGGGAAACCAAAGGATATTACTTCTATCACCCATGAGAGAACAAAATTTTTGTTACTCTACATGCAGTTTTCCTTGAGAAGAAATTCCTAAATGCAGTGATAAGTGGGAGGAAAGTAGAACTCGATGAAAATCGAAGTGATACTGTTCCTGGCATAGAATCCTCAACGGAACATGAACAGTTCATCAGGGATGAAGCTGTACCACAATCTTCGATTACACAAGGACCACATAGGTCAGAGAGAGTCAGAAAACTACATGAGAGGTATGGGTTTCTGATCTCACCTCATGTAGATATTAATCTCATTGAGGAAGACGAGCCGGCTACGTATGAGGAGGCGATATAAGGTATCAACTCCGATTTATGGCAAGATGCCATGAAGTCCGAAATGGATTCCATGTACACCAACCAAGTTTGGACACTGGTTGATGCACCAGAATGAGTAAAGCCTATTCGATGCAAATGGGTCTTCAAGAAGAAGACCGACATGGATGGCAACATACAAACGTACAAAGCTAGGCTTGTAGCGAAGGGGTATCGTCAATGACATGGTGTCGATTACGATGGAACTTTCTCACTCGTTGCCATGATTAAATCCATTCGGATAACGCTTGCTATTGCTGCATATTTCGATTTCGAGATATGGAAGATGGACGTCAAAACCGCTTTCCTTAACGGAAACCTGTTGAAGGATGTTTATATGGAACAGCCTGACGGTTTTGTCGTGCCTAAACATGCAAACAAGTTTTGCAAGTTAAATCGGTCCATTTATGGACTGAAGCAAGCGTCGTGTTCTTGGAACCAATATTTTGATAAGATCATAAAAGAATATGATTTCGTTCAAAACGAAGATGATCTTTGTGTATACAAGAAGGTTAGTGGGAGCGCACTGACTTTCATTGTCCTTTATGTTGACGATGTATTGCTTATGGGCAATGACATTCCCATGTTAACATCGGTGAAAGCTTGGCTTTCATTAAAATTCTCCATGAAAGATCTGGGAGAAGCAGCCTTTATTCTGGGAATAAAGATCTACCGGGATAGATCTAGAAAGCTGTTTGGACTCTCCCAGAGCACGTACATTGACAAAGTGTTGAAGAGATTCAACATGGATCAGTCCAAAAGGGGACTGTTGCCAATGTCACATGGCATCACTCTATCTAAGGACATGTGTCCTAAAATACAAGATGAGAGAGACAATATAAGTCGGATACCTTGCGCCTCGGCAGTCGGATCGATCATGTATGCCATGATATGTACAAGACCTGATGTCTCATATGCTTTGAGCATGTGTAGGCGCTATCAGGCCGATCCAGGTGAAGGCCACTGGATTGCGGTTAAGAATATCCTTAAGTATCTTAGAGAAACTAAGGATACTTTCTTAATCTATGGAGATGGAGAACTTGAGGTAACTAGGTATACCGATGCAAGTTTCCAAACCGATAAAGACGACTTCAAGTCGCAATCTGGGTACGTGTTTTGTTTGAATAACGGAGCAGTGAGCTGGAAATCTTCCAAGCAAGAGACTGTTGCTGATTCAATAACAGAAGCGGAGTATATCGCTGCAGCTGAAGCACCAAAGGAGGCAGTTTGGATCCGAAAATTCCTAATTGGATTAGGAGTAGTTCCGTTAGCAGCTGAGCCCGTTCCATTGAATTGTGACAATAACGGGGCTATAGCGCAGGCTAAGGAACCGCGGTCTCATCAACGATCCAAGCATGTTCTTCAACGTTTCCATCTGATTCGTGAGATCATACATCGTGGCGATGCGAAGATCGAGAAGGTCGCATCAAAGGACAACATTGCAGATCCGCTGACGAAAGCCATTCCTCAGCCGAAGTTTGAGTGACATGTACATAGTTCAGGTATTAGATGCTTGAGTGACTGGCTATAGGCCAAGTGAGAGATTGTTGGACAGTTATGACCCAGAGCGTCACAGTTTGTAAAAACATTGTGGTTTTGTACAAATTAACTATGTAATAATGGAAATTGCCTTTTATCATTTCGTAATTAGATTACTTAAATGTGTGAATGATGAAAGTCCTTATGATTAGTTCCGGATTGAGATGATATGAGACAGTATCAATCCACGACGGTTTAATCATTAAATATCCCTAGTCGTAGTATTATCGAGACTGGACATCGATAATGCGGAATAGACTAGTATCGCACTTGTGCGTGTTATGGAAGCGTAACAGCATAGTTCTCATATATCTAAGTATTGGATACTTATGCAAGTGTGGTAGGAGGTTGTGTTTTACCGATGGTACAGAGAACAACTTCGCTCTGGATAAACCCCACGGAATCTCATTGGTAGTATGACTATGTGTTTATGGGAGTCCGTATCAGGGTAGGTGTATTTGGTCTTAACCTAAGACTTGCATCGCTAGTACTGCGACAATCAATACACTTTGTTTTTGGTCGTCCAGGACTTTAACAGGTTATATGTACGACTTTTCTAGGTTTGTTGAGAATCGTAGTGTATTGGGTGTGATGTCAAGACGGAATTATCACTTCAGTCATATGGAGATGATGGTCATGCAAGGATACATAACTAGTTCTCTAATGGGTTGCAACCATCGGGATAATATGACTAGGTCATGATTATCCGATAACAAAGAGACTAGTTGCTAGTGATCCGATATGTGCTTCGTACGGGACATATACTATTCCAGCCCCAAGCCTTGCATGTGACATCAGATACTGGATCACGAGATACGCAATACTACGTATACTACGCTTGACATAGATTATATATTCCAGTAAGAATATTTCTGGAGAATTGGGTAGGCATGGCGCTTTGCTGGAATCCAACCTTGTCTCGTAAATCGGTAAGAACGTAGTACTAGGTACGTACGTGTTCAGATAGTCCGACAACTAGATTTACTGCCAACATATCCAGAGGTCTCTTGGGTCGCTTCCCGAGGATTCACCGATGACGTATGATTCGAACTTTATTAATCTGGGATTAATAGCGGAGATAATTTATCTGGGATAAAGTACTATTTGAAGAGAGAGAACGATTAATTTTGAATTAATCGATAAAATAATATATTCGATATATTAAACGAAATTGGATTTCTACGCGGAATTAAAATTGGATTTTAATTCGGGCTAACGAATTGATTTAGAATTAATTCGCAAGCGACGTGAATCGTAATTTTGCTAGGCATGATTATTTAATTAAATTTGATTTAATTACGACGCAACGGAAAACTCATTAATTCAGAATTAACGAAACTGAGCCCGGAATATGTTTGCGACGCCACTCCGATTTTGAATCAAGTGCGACCGCAAGTCACATCGCGAGTCACATCACTTGTCACTTTAGTGATAGATGTCTAAGTCACCTTTTTGGTGAGTGACATGCAGTCACTATTCATGATAGAGGTTGGTGTGGGCATTTAATGTCATTTTGGAGCCAAAAATTTACTTTGACTTTTGTAAAGCATATACCAAATTTTTGGTAATTGTTTTTAGAAAACAAAGAAACAAAACAAAAAATATCTCTCTCTCTCAAGCAAAACCGTGAGCACTCTTGAGGGGAAAGGAAATCATTTTTCTTTCTTCAATCTTGCTAGCACATTAGAGAATCAATACAAGGTGATAGGGAAACCGAATTAAGAGCTTGGAATCCATTGAAGCTTGGAGCTTGCAAATCTTCTTCAACAAAACAAGGGCTTGGTCGAAACTTGGAAGCAAGGAGGGAAAAGTTTTGTTGATCTTCACATCAAAAGCCGTTCAATGTAAGTGTGATTTTCGCCTCACTTCTTTGAGTATTCATTCTATTTTATTGCTTATAATGATCTTGGGACCACCCTAGAATCTAACAATCGCTAAACTATGCAAGTCGAGGTCATTGCATACGTATAATCCCTCCGTCACAGGCTATCAATATTATACCGGGGATATAGATAAGAACGTCAAATCCCCAAGGTATAATATAGTCAAATTTTAAATTTATGATCTCTAAATACACTCGGAACTCGCTTCCGAAGTATACCACGGCCATGGATTTACTAGATCGCAAATACGTACATGATACATATGCCCTGTACACAGGACTGATGGATTCTATCTGATACTCACAGGATATCATGAGCATCACTCCACACCCAACGAACATGTGGAGGTCTGATCTAAATAGATCGGTGATGTGACTGCCATCAAAGTGTGGAGGATAACTCATATATCTACAGTGGTATCTCAAGTCGAAGGACCACTATGCTACTCGACTCGAGAAGATTCATATTGACGTTGGTGTACCATCTATTAGGAAATCTTCAGTGAGTCATTTAGTGTTTATCAAATAAACACCTACATGTCTATACGAGTCTCCCAAGACTCATGGTTCATTGAGATAAACCATCGGACCAAGTCTCGATATATGATATGTACTCATCTCAGTGGATTTTACTAACCGACCCGTGTTAATAAATGTTGACCAGAAACTTTATTTGATAATATACTTTTAGTAGTGACACTTCCAATGTCTATTACAAACTACTTTGTAACTGCGCACTACAAAAATATTATCGGGTCTTTATCTAATATATACATATCACTAAACCATATTTAGTTTCAATCTAATCGTAATTAGATCAAATATGTATATAAAAGCAAGAACTATTACCATAAATAAGTAATATTATGGAAAAATGAATTGTTCATATTCATGAATCGGACATGAATACGATCCGGATTGGCATTCCGAGCACCAACCCTAACATAATATGGGTATAACTCTTTGCCACTAGCCTAGCCTTGAAAGTTTTTACTTTCCCATCTATTCCTCTTTTTCTCTTGTAGATCCACTTGCAACCTATGGTTTTACTCCATTAGGTTGGTCTACAAGTTCCCAAACTGAGTTGGAGTACATGGACTTCATCTCAAGGTTTATGGCTTTGAGCCATTCCTCTTTATCAGTATCTTCCATTTCACTACGATAGGTCAATGGATCACTATACTATCACAAGATGCAACAACTTGCATCTCACCATTTCCTAGATAGCGTTCAGGTTGTCTTATAACCCTCCCACTACGTTATGTGATATGGTATCATGATAAACTTGCATCTGAATCTCAGATGTAAAAGGTGTTATGTCTTTGTCAATATTTGACAATTGTGTACTGGTCGTACCAGCAAGTAACTCCTCAAGTAACACTTTACTTCGAGATTTGAACTCTCTAATATAATTCTCCTCAAGAAATATAGCATTTGTCGACACAAATACTTTATTATCTTCTGGACTATAAAAGAATCCACCTCTAGTTTCTTTAGGATAGCCTACAAATAGGCACACCTATGAACGTGGCTCCAATTTATTAGTCTTGTTCTTCAGCACATGTGTTGGACACCCCCATATGCGGAAATATCACAAACTAGATTTACGACCATTCCACAACTCTAAGGGAGTCTTAGGATAAGATTTAGAAGGAACTACATTCAGGATATACATTGCAGTTTGCAATGCATACCCCCATAATGAACTAGGTAGAGTGCTATAACTAAATATTGATTTTATTATGTCTAGTATAATCCGATTTCTCCTTTCTGCAACACCATTTTGTTATGGTGTTCCAGGTGCTGTGAGTTGTGAAATAATTCCATGCTCAACTAAGAATTCCTCGAAATCTCTATCAAGATATTCTCCTTCACAGTCTGATCGCAAAATTTTGATGCTTTTACCTAACTGGTTCTCCACCTCAGCACAATACTCTTTGAACTTTTCAAATGTATCTGACTTGTAATGCATTAGGTAAACATACCCATATCTTGAATAATCATTAATGAAAATGACGAAGTATTCATAACCACCTCGGGCTTTTTACATTCATCAGTCTACAAACGTCCAAATGTATTAGCTCAAGTGTTTCTTTGGCTCTTATCCATTTTCCAGTAAAAGGCCTCTTAGTCATTTTGCCTTCTAGACATGATTCGCAGACAGGTAAAGTACCAAGTTTTAACTGATATAAAATTATGTTCTTTATTAGTCTATCTATCCGGTCAAGGCTAATATGATCAAGTCTAAGATGCCATAGATATGTGTCATCATGAGAAATCTTTTGCCGTTTTGTTTTAGATTTTTCAATCTTAAACATTTCAGTATTAAACGGTGATTCATGTATTAACGGCCTTAATACATATAGATTACTCTCAGAGTTTCCTGTGCATATTTTTAATCTATTTCTACTAATAATAACCGATTTATTATTAAATGAAACAGAAAAACCATGTTTCATGAGTTTTGTTATAGAAATCAAATTCCTACGAAAATCAGGAATATAAAGCACATCATTCAAACATAAATAACTATTATTAAAGTTTAATTTGGAAACTCTCACTGCTCTAGCTGAAACAGCATCCCCTGTCCCAACTCTCATGGTAAAGCTACCTTCTGCAAGGCCCTTCCATGAATCAAGTAGCTGCAAAGAACAACAAACATGGTTAGTGGCACCAGAATCAATAATCCAAGCGGATTTATCTTCCTCCACTAAAAGAGACTCAATAATAAGTAAATCATATTTACCTGCATTATTTTTCTCCTTAAGCTCAGCTAGGTATTTTGGACAATTCCTTTTCCAATTCCCTTGTTGTTCACAATGGAAATATTTTCCTTTAGCATTGGCACCTTTAGAGCCTTTGTTGTTTTTCTTCTTCATTGGCTTTGCATTTGCCTTCTAATTGCCTTTCTTCTTTTTCTTTGCAGATTTAGAAGATTCAGCAACATTTGCCTCAGCATTGGACCTACGAGGACCCATCATTATGGACTCGTAATTGGTGAGCTCATTTAGCAGTTCAGTCAAAGTAAAAGTCAACTTATTTATAGAACAATTGCTTTTAAACTGTAGGAAACTCTTCGGAAGTGTTTCCATGATCATTGTTACCTGGCTTTGCACATTGATGCGTGCACCATGGGTTTTAACCATATTTAGATGAGACATCATCCTTAACATATGGTCTCGGACTGATGTACCTTCCTTCATCATAACGGTCAATATAGAGACAATAACCTCATGTTGTGCCTACTCCGAAGGCTGCCCAAACATGTTCTGTAAAAACTGTATAATCAATGATGTTGTCGCCATAGGCTGATGCTGTACAGCAAGAACCTCAGACATAGATGCTATCAAATAGCTATGAGCTTTCTCATCGGCCTTAATCCAGTTATTATAGGCATTGCAGGTAGCTTTGCCAGCATTAAGTGTTGGCTCAGGAGAACATTCCTCCATTAGGACAAATTTAAGGTCTTCGCAGACCAAAATAACATTCATGTCACTTTTCCATTTAATATAATTTTCCCCGGTTAATTTTTCTTGTTGTTTGAGAACTGACATAATTGCAGATGCTATGGCTGAAAAAATAATAAACGCGCATTCAACATTCATTCATCGCATATTAAAATTTTCAAACATTTAGGCATAAAATTAAACATGATGCATGATCAATGTATAATGAATTAGAAACCTAAAAGAATTATTATGCCACAAATAAGTGCCGCCGTAGGGTAGGTCAAGTATTCGCATGATAGATTGAGACATTATCAAATGATTAATATATCTTAAATAACTCTTATTTCTATATCAATCAACTGCCGTCATTTTGATCAAGGAAGCTTTGATTAACAACTTAATCATTCCTTTGTGAGTGTGACCCATTATTTCGGAACCCTATGACTTAACTAGTGAAGTGCCGCCGTAGGTCAGATCACCAGATACATCTAGAGTCCCTATCCTCTCGGAATCCAAACCTGATATTGATCCAAAATGGACACCATCCGTAGGGGGACGAGAGCAAAGCCGTCTCGAGGCGCCTTTTGAATCTGACTTTTCTGGATAACAATGGAGATCGCGGGATATATTGTGGTATACCCCTATCCCACTCACTATTTAGAAGTGTAAGGTTTCTATCTCACTAGTTTCTAATGTATCAAGAAGACGCTCGACTAAAACATAACTTTTATTAATACTAGTGGATTATTAGTGATCTAACCAATTTGAACTCTTAAAATTTTATTCACTAATCACGATTAGTCTCTACTAACCATTTAACTTAATTAAATTAATTTAATCAAGTTGTTACAGTGATCTAATCAATTTAACTATTAAGTTATTAGTCCACTATAAGGTTTTAAAATTAGAATTCAACGAACGGACTAAATGTCATTAAACCATTTAATTGATAAAAGCACATTATTTATTTCAAAGGTACGTGGTATTGTATCCCGAGTGCAGACCATATTACCGTCCATTCAGAATCGGCTATGGAATTTATGTCCGGGTTTCCATCCGATATACCATGGAAAATAATGTACTCATAAGGTCCATTTGTATTAAAACTTGAATTCGTAATTTTTAAACTTTTAAACCAATTAATCTTATTAATTCGTTTGCATGCATATCATATTCTTATTTAACTATTAAATTTACATATTTCGCATATGAAAATGCAAGAGTAGGCACCCTATGCTATATGACATGTTAATAAGTAATTTAAAAACACATTCATTCACCCAGCACTTGCATCGCGACACTAACCTTTTTCGCGTCGCGACATGAGCCATTCCAGTAGCTGAAATTGCATCAGGTCTGGTACGCGTCATGACACAGACAATTGCACGTCGTGACGTAGAATGCTGCGTGTTACGACACAACTTATTCTAGTAGCCATCCAGTGGCTCAAAATGTTCCACGTCGCGACGTATGAAGGTGCGTGTTGCGACGCAAGCCAGTTTCTAGGGGTGTATTTTCACAAAACATACAAATTAAAAATTGCGTTAACTAGGCTCTTATTTTTTTTATACTAATCTAATTAGTAAAATAAATCCAAGGCATCCCTTGGTCTTCAAAACTTGCTCCATGGTGTGTTGTTGAGTTATTCGCAGAATTTCTTCGTCATAAGTACTTCGCGACATCGGCTCCTCCAAGTTACAAATAGGGTTACAATAGAACTTATTACAAAGGAAATGAACTTACAACACTTGAAAGAATATGACCTTATGGTCTTACATTCCCAATATTAAAAAATAAGAGCCGGAAAAATTAACGATCAACGCAATACATTCATCACATGAATCAAAGTAAACATTCATCACAAGAACATTAAAAACCATTCATCTCATGAATCTAATTGTGCCTACTCATCACAACATGCATACTAATAATCTATATCTCAAATAAATTATTAAAACTAAAAACTTTAAAAGGAGAAGGGTTAAGAACACTTTTCAACCTTAAGCTCTTGATGCCAATTATAGGAAACAACTTTCCTTAGCGCAGCAGAAGTTGCTAATGTGGTCACCAGTTCCGGTATGGACATTTAAAATTTTCTTTGCCTTCTCATTTTCGTTGTAGCTGAAATCCTCCAACACTTGAAGAATGGATTTTGCTCATTTGATGTAGATGGGTTTCC
Organism: Zanthoxylum bungeanum; assembly: GCA_019454045.1. Lineage (NCBI taxonomy): Eukaryota > Viridiplantae > Streptophyta > Magnoliopsida > Sapindales > Rutaceae > Zanthoxylum > Zanthoxylum bungeanum. The sequence continues at coordinate 76,317 of SKCR01027524.1, forward strand.
TTTGATGTCCAACACTTGGATCAACCACCCGATCTTCCGAACTATGATTCAAAAATAACAAACCGAAGTATGAGCTTCACTCACAAAGATCAACTCTAAATAATTTAGAGAATAAATGTGTCACAAAATGTGTTTGGCTTTCGGAATTTCTTTCAAACACTGTCATAACAATTGTGAATGTTTAAACTCTCTCTCTTTTCTCTCTTTTGCACTTGTGTGAATGAATGGAAATGGTAACTCTTTCAAGTGAAGCGAGATGGTAGAGATTATATTCTCTTACATAAGCCAACTAACTTTGTCATTAAGCATCTAATGTTTTCTTGCAATGGCAAACACATTAATTTGAATGCCATACCAAAGCATAAGAAATATTAAGCTAAAGACAAAGACTTTGTCATTAAGCATCTAATGCTTTCTTGTAATGGCAAACACATTAATGTGAAGGCTATACCAAAGCATAAGAATTGTTTAGCTAATGACAAACTCATTAGGTGTATACATGCCACCTAATAGACATAATAAGTTGGAGAGCATGGTAAGCGTTATGGCTTTGTCTCCAAGGTAAGTAAAAAATCATTATCTTAATAATGATTTAATTACCTTCAATTGTGTTGTAGTAATTATCTCATAATTATTACTAACTTGATTATCTTATAATCAAGATTTGATTATCTCATAATCACAGAACTCTAGAAAATATTAAGTTAAACTAATTTAACATAGTTTTCATTTGTGATAAAAATATTATTAATCTCACTAATAATATATAAATATAATATTAGCATATTATTAGACAATCTAATTATATTAGGTTTGCTACAGTTAATCGAGCTAACACGAGGACCAAATGGACCTACGGTTCCGAGCTCCAATAATCCCGAAATATTAATTAAAATCTTTAATCAAATATTACGAATTATTAACTTTGTGTTATTCCACTAAAAACTCGAAGTTGAACTCTTGTTACCGTAGATGGAAAATATAAGCCGAACAACTTCGGTGTCCATCGATATAGTCACTACATATGGATATAGCTCTTCATGAATATCTCATAAATAGAACCGGGTCATTTGTCCGTTAAACCCCTCTAAATAATTTATCTCTTAAGCATTATTGATTATATAATGAACAATTAATTCATAACAATTATGAATATAAAACTTTCTATTCGTAATAGAAAAGTTGAGCGCTCAAATTGTTCAAGTCCCGAATCAACTCTTAAAAGAGATATTCTTTTGCTTCTCGTAAGAAAGAGTGAATTCCATATCTGTGTAAAATGTTCCCAGCTACACACCAAACTATATCCCCAAAATACGTAGTTATTGGTCGGGAATGCAACACCAACCTCACCTTAGTAAATCAAATGACATAGCCTGTCATGCAAGAGTTCGTAATACAATCAGGATTAAGATCGAATCCATATATGACCATCTATTAGATAAAATGAATTTCTTCAATTAACAGATATTAAAAGAAATTCATATTTATTTGAGTCCAGTCCTATATGATCTCATCATATAAAGTGCCAACATTCCCATGTCACTACATGAACGATCCCGGATCAAGGTTGTCATACAAGTATAAAATGGACCACAACTTTAGATAAACCACAAAAATTACCCTCTTTGTTTGCTCTCTATGGACTATTCAGATTACCAACTTCAGGCTTAAATCCTCTCGTGCATCAAAACATACACTAAGTCTGAAAATACATGAGTAATCAAGGTAAACAAGACAATTGGAAAATATGCGGTATAAATCAAACAACTTTGATAAATGAATAATGCATTTATTATTATTACAATAATCAATTCCGTTTACAATACATGAAGCTCTAGGGCATATATCCTAACACCTCTAACTCTCAATATGGGCGACAAACGCCATGGAGGAATCATCCATCCTTATGCTATACAAAACTGAGGCTATCGTAGTACCTTAAAGCTATTTTCAATCCATACATGTTATGATTACCTTAGGATGCCAAATGTTATATAAACCCTCTCACTGTACGTGGTATGGTTACCTTAGGGCACCAAACGCCACTTAGAAAATCTAGTTGTACGTGCTATGGTTACCCCGAGGCTTCAAATGCCACATATGTATTCAATATCTTCAAAGTTGCAAATCATTGGGTACTCACGTTTCAGCTCAGGGCATTTGATAATGTCACCAGTGATTGGTGTGTGTTTTTCGCGTATCGTTTTGTACCTTTTTGTTGGTGTCGATCTTCGAAGGTGCAAGCCATCAGGTACTCAGATTCTGGCCTGAGGCATTTGATAATGTCACCGATGATTGGTGGGCCACGGGGGTACGTGCTTTATGTACATAATCTTGCACCTTTTGCTGGCATCGATCGTGACTATTTCCAAAAAATACCGAGCAAGTCTTTCCCACCTAAATAAACAACAAGCGTATAAAGGTGTGAGTAAAATATTAAAAATGGGAAATTTTTTCTTATATTTCAAGGATCTATCGCCCATCTTACAACTCTTTACAGGTCATTTTAAGAGAGGTTATATTGATAGAATTTCAGTGTTTCAGGGCCTTTTGAGCCATGTGCCATCCAACTGCTCCAGGTGATAGGCACTCATCCTGACGACCTCTGCTATCTGCGCTGCCTAGCTCTCATGGCTTCATGATCGATATATTCCTTGAGGTAACCATACCTCACCATGTCCTCAACCTGCTCCTAAGGGTTTCTAGAGCTTTTGGTGGCATGGCCCCTCGTGTTGTGATGGGAGCAATACATCATCGTGTCCCTTTTGTCAACCGGGAACCTTTTGGGATCAGGTTCAGTCAGTAATCCTGCACTTCTCGTTATATTTAGGACAAATGCATATTGAGGGCCGTGTAAGTCATGCCCTCCACAACATGTGCAAATTGGATTGGAAGCCTTCTCTCGGGTGCTGGGTTATCCTGAGTCATGGGTTTAAACTACTGCCTTATTGGTCCCAGTCCTCTCCATCCACCATTAATATCTCGATGGTTTTCATGCTTCAGTTATTTCTTCACTCGAGCAAGGCCCCCTTAGGCTATTTTCTCATCATCCTCTAGCAACATAAACCTCCTAGCATATTCCAAGGTTGTTTCATAGTCCGACACTTCATGAATCCTAAGGTAAGATCATAATCTCCCAACCTTCAGTGCTCTTTTGAAGCTTTCCAACGCTTCTGGTCATATGCCCCTACTTCCAATACCAAATTTTGATATCTATCTATATAGTTCTCCAGTGGCTTGTCGTCACACTACTTCATCATCTTCAGTGACCCAATTATCTTCCTAGGTGCGCACGCCCCTTTGAAGTGGCACACGAAAGACTCCATCAACTGAGGGAAACTACTGATACTCCCAGGGGTAGGATTTTCGAACCATAAGCTGGCCGATTCCTAAGGTCAGTGGGAACACCTTGCATATTACTTCTCCGACCATGCCTTGGATCTCCATTAGCAAGATGAACTTTTCTACATGTGACTTAGGGTTTGTATTTCTCTTGTTAATGTCCATAGTAGGCATGGAGAACCTATTCAGAAACTCTATTTCTAGCACCTCTTTTAAGAAAGGAGACGTTGTCTCCTGATCTTGATCATCTCAGACATCTCATCGTGTGCCCAATTCCTATCGTTTCATTTCCCTCTGGAACTAATCCCTCAAGTGGCTCTCGTTGTCCTCCTACTTTCTGCTTGAGGCTTCCTCATACTCTATTCTCTAAGCGTGGTATCTTTTCCCGCTTGGAACTCTATGCCCCCGTTCTTGATAACACCTCAAGTTACTCTCCCCAAATCATGGGCTATTACTAGATGATTCGAGTGTTCGTCCATCATTACATCTCTCTTGAACCTCTTCTGCTGGTGCTTCGCTGACTGACACACTCTTAAAATGGTTCTTTACTCCCCAAGTATAAGAGTGTCGAAGTAATAAAATAACCTAATAAGTCCGGGGTCGATCCACAGAGAATAGATTTAGTAAAACAAAATAGTAATTTGAGTGAAAAGAAAAAGTTGAATTATTTGAAGTGATATACAATTTTAAATTGAACTGTCTGGGTCTAGATGATTCACTCTTAATATTTCAAATATAGAGAAATCGTACTTTTTATAATATATAAATTGTCATTATTACCCATTTAATTTATTTCAGGAATTAATTATGCCAAAACATATAAAACCAACCACAAAGGCGGTGATAACATATGTTTATAATAAGTCCAATTAGGTACTCATTTATGCCAAATAAATAAAACCACTCATAAAGGCGGTAACAAAGTTTATCAATTATTAGTTCAGATTTAAATTATTTTCTCATATTATATGGGATAAAGTATTAATTGTGTCAACCAAGATTTAATATTCTACAGTGAATCAAAATACCCATAAATATAAGAGAAGATTAGTCTTTAGATTACAATTTATATATTATAATATAAGTAAGATTAATTTATATTATTATATTAAAAGTTTCACCCTTTTACCCCAGCAAAATGAAATTAGCTACTCATAATTTGAATAAAAACTTGCATAATTTTATTACTGAAAGAAAAAAATTACAAGAAAATTAAAAACACACGAGACACTTCTTCCAAATTCTTCAAGAGAGAAAATGAAAGAAGTATGAAGAAAATGAGTCTATTTATAGTAGAAGTGTTCATTTCTCAATTATTAATTACAACTTTCCAAATCAATTATAAAAAAAAAAAAAAAAACTTTTACTATTTTTTTCTTTTTCTTTTTTTGACTTTTTTTTTTAATTTTTGTTGATCATTTTGCAAACATTTGTCACAATCCACCTAAAGTGGATTATGACATCTCAAATTTTATTTATTTATTTATTTGTTTCCTAATAATTAAAATTACATGCAACACACGTGGCTTCTTCATCAATTTTGACCTTGAAAACTTCAGAACTAGAAAATCTTGCGTAAATTTTTTAGATATTTGCGTATTCTTTCATCTGGAACTGGAATCGCCTCAATACGATATCGGAGTAAAAAGTTATGGCCAAAATATAATAATTGCGTAAAGTTAAAATTTCTGAAATTGTACACTGTTAGAATGCCCTTTTAAGTTTCTGGCCTCCAAAATCTAAATGTCACATCCATTTTCTAGTTATACATCCAAAATATTATTTCACCTACATAAAAAATAAAAATCACAATAAAAATATATAAAACATAAATTTAATTATTATTTCACAAATGTGCTAAATTAAGGGGATTAATGAATTTGTAAGTGTAAAATCCTTAAGTTTCCTTTTAATGAATGTATACTTTTTAATGTTCATCATAGGCTATGCCCACCGACCTCATTCTGCGTGGGTTTCTCCTCCCAGCGATTTATCAATCCCATTCTCTTTCAGCTATCATTTTTCCACTAACAATCTTTTCCCTCCTTCTACTAGACCCCGCGTGAGCTGGTTCTCCTGACCTCTTTTCCGATTTCTCTATTTTCTCAATCAGGGTCTTTATAAAGGTTTGGGTTGCCTTCATTTCCTTTTTATAATTTTCCCTTTCAAACAGTAGGTTATCCTCCATCTTTCCCATCTACTCCGCCATTGAGGCCTATGGACCTATATGATTCGCATCCCCTATCACTGTCTTAGTGTGTTGTATTTCTTTTTGAACTGATCCTCACAGAAAATGCCAACTGTCGATAGTTATTTTTAGTTCGAATGGAAAAATAAGGAATTCACCCCTTGAAGAAACTTTCCTCGAACAATGAATTTATTTGGCTAGTGTGAATTGCACGAACTTAGCAAGAAGATAGGATAAACACAAAGTTTACTTGGTTCGACGGAGAGTGGTTTCAACCTACATCCACAGGAGAAAAAAAGATATTTTATTATTGCTCGGGGTCAAAACTGACTCGACCGATAAGTTGGGGAGTGAATTATAATAATAAAACACCTCGAGTTTTATCAAGCCCAGTACAATTCTCTCAAGTGGTCGGTTAACTGACCAAGTTTCTCTCTTTATCTCTAGTTCTTGAGCTCTTCGCTTTTTCAAGTTGTGAAATGCAAAAGTTGCTAACCTTTGAATTTGTGACTTCAACCCCTTTATATAAGCTAAAAAAGACATTGTTCCACCTGTCATGATGTCAGCCAATGTCACAAGGTTATCATTATAGTTGCTGCCACCTTCAACTACCAATTATCCAGCCAATCAGATTTGTTTATTCCTCTACTATTACACCAGCCTATGGCGACTTTGCTATGCCAATATTCTACCACTGCACCGGTGTACGACAGTTAGTAGATGCTACTTTCAATGAGAACCACTGATTTCCCTCTGTCATCATTAGCCTTCTGGAAGCACACATTCCCAAGTATGGCATACGTCACATGACTTCAATACTGGTCAGTCTTGTAGGAGTTGGTGCTTGGAGCGCCAATCTGAATAATGTATTGTACATTATATTTTATTATTTACTAATAAAATAACTACATTTTCATTTCAAACATTATTAATGGTAATGTCATTATGCATATTAAATTGATATATAAATATGCTAAGAATGATATCGACCTTAGAATAGTCAAGTAGTAATACTGGATACTGGATGTCCAATATTGGGAAAATATTACTATTATAAACTATTCTTAAAGTAAATAGTCCTAGTAGTTGATTTGGGAATACGGTCGAATTCCTATAACCTATAAGACTAACACATGCTGTATATTGGAATTGAAGTTCCAATGATTTAACCCAATATACCGTGAACAAGGAAAGCTTGTATAGACATATGGGTATTCGTTGGAGTGAATACTGAATGACTTGAAGTGATTCCTAATAGTTGGAAGTACACACTAACATCAATAGGAATCTTCTCGAGTCGAGTAGCATATGTGATCCTTTGACTATATGATAACATTGATTTTGTGTGTGATCCTCTACACTTTGATGCCATATATGTCAAAGACCTTTCATGGTCTGACCGCTAGATGTTTGTTGGGTATGGACCGATGCACTCGTTAATCAAGTGCGTATCAAGATAGGATCAGTCAGCCCGTATGTGTACTATAAGGGATTTAGGTATCCATGTGAGTAAGTAACGATTCTTAAGACTTTGGCCAAAGCCAATCACCTAGGGTGGATCGCATATATCAGGAATGGTGTCCTGATTAGTTGTAAAGAATCGTGGATATGTCGACATGAGATGTGCACCTCTGAAACTTGACATTGTAATATATGTTTCTTAAGCACAACTCGGATAGACTATGATGAAGGGATTGTTAAACATATGTGATTGTTAAATCTCTATTTGATATGTGAATGTTCTTTATCTAACTGTCATTATGTTTTTGAAAACATATCGATATGTCTTTTTTATAGAGGAAAATACAAGTAAAAGATCTGAATTAAATAATATTGAATTATGGTATATGAGATTGGGCCACATAGGTGTTAGACGTCTATAAAAATTGGTTAATGATGGTTTGATTGAAGATCTCACCTTAGATCCTTATCCTATTTTTGAGTATGTATCCAAGGGAAAATGATTAAGTCCTCATTTCTTGGTGTTGGACACCGTGCTGAAGATTTATTGGAGCTAGCACACAGTGATGTGTGTGGTCCATTAAATCATGTCGCTCATGATGGTTCAATAGACATCGTGACTTTCACGGATGATGAGTCAAGATATGAATATGTATATTTGATAAGACATAAATTGAAAACATATGAAAAGTTCAAAATATTCTGAAATGAAGTAGAAAAATATACCGGTAAATTCATCAAGTGTCTTCGATCAGATCGATGTGGTGAATTTATGAGCAACAAATTCAGATGTTATTTAAGGGATAATTGGATTCTCACCTAAAATAGCCCACCAGGAACTCCTCAACACAATGGTGTGTCTGAGCGGAGAAATTATACTTTATTGGATATGGTACGATCTATGATTAGTTATACAGATCTTCCATATTACCTTTGGGGTTATGCTTTACTTACTGCTGCCCACATACTTAATATGGTTCCATCGAAAACTATTTCTACGATCGCATATCAGATATGGTACAGTAGAGATCCAAGTCTTAGATATTTAAAGATTTGGGGTTGTCATGTATACGTTAGAGTTACGCAGCAGGATAAAGTAGCACATATGAGGTATAAATATAAGTTCGTTGGATATCTTGAAAATTTTTTGGGATATTAATTCTACGATTCTGAGCAACGAAATGTATTTATTGCTTGTTTTGCCAGTTTTCTTGAAAAGCAATTTTTGAGAGAAAATGGAAATTGTAGAAAAGTTGAACTCGATGAGTTTGATCCCAACATTAAGGAATTTGAGATGGAACCAGAGATCCAATTAGGTAAAAGATCTACAACACATGTTTTACGTAAGTCGAATAGAATATCAAGGCCTTCAGAGAGGTTGTTTTTAACATCTAATATGAGCTTTGATTTTCTCCTCTTGGAGGAAACAGATTCGACTACGTATAAACATGCGATATTGGATATCGATTCGGGAAAATGGCAGAAAGAATTGAAGTCCGAGATGGATTCTATGCATGAAATGAAGTCTGGGACTTGGTTGAACTTTCTGAAGGAGTTAAACCTATTGGTTGTAAATAAGTTTATAAAAGGAAGCGATGCCCCGATGGAAAGGTGGAAACCTTTAAGGCCTGTCTGGCAGCGAAAAGTTACACTTAACGTCATTGGATTGACTATGAGGAAATTTTTCACCAGTAGCCATGCTAAAATCCATTAGGATTCATTTAGCCATTGTTGTATATCATGACTATGAGATATGGCAAATAGATGTGAAAACCACTTTCCTAAATGGATTCCTCGAGGAGGATATCTATATGGAACAACCAGATGACTTCGTATCTAGGTGAGACTTCAATCTTGGTTTGTAAGTTCAAGAAGTCTATTTATAGACTTAAACATGCATCCCGAAGCTAGAATCGCATTTCGATAAGATAATTAGATTATATGGATTCATCAAGAACGAGGAAGAAATGTGTGTTTATAAGAGAGTTAGTGGGAACATAATAGTATTTCTTGTAATGTATGTAGACGATATCCTTATCATTGGAAATGATGTAGGATTGATGCAAAGTGTGAAAGCCTACCTTTGTAAGAACTTCTCCATGAAAGACATGGGTGAAACTTCCTATATACTGGGTATAAGGCTCTACTGAGATAAAGTAAGGAAACTTATAGGGTTGTCGCAATCCACTACATAGATAAAATATTAGAAATGTACGGTTTTACCAACTGCAAGACAGTAAATGTACCTTTTTGATACGCATACATCTTTCAAAGAAAATGACACCTCAGACTGTGGAAGAAGGAGTTAGAATGTCTAACTTACCATATATTTCTTGTATTGGAAGCATTATGTATGTTATGCTATGTACAAGATATGATATTAGTTTCGGTGTCAGTGTGACTAGCCGATATCAATATGATCCGGGTAATAATCATTTGACAGCTGTGAAACCAATTTAAGTATGCCCACGTGACTCCCATAGTCATAAATTCCAAAGAAACCCCAAATTCCAAAAATCAAAACAATAAGCATATGTGTCCATAAGGTCACGTCTTGTTTCTTAAAGAATTTATCAAGATATTGCCATGCGATTCCACGATGATACGCAATGGACACATCGTTACATCATGACCAGTCAAATTCAAGAGCAATAAATCACTGCCAACATGCTATTTTTTGTTGTTCATGAGTAAGGGATGACATTTTGTTTTAAATTGCTCACGATTATTTTTCAGATTTCTTTCCAGATTGCATATTACAGTGAGATATGAATGCGTTAATCATAGGGAAAAAAATTATATTTTACAACACTGATTCTAATACGTTCTTAAGAATGTTAGACACAATTAATTACTTTTATCATGCATAATTAAAGCAAACTAATATACAATCCTAAAATTAATACAAACTCAATGATTTAGAAAAAACTGTAAAATATTCCGTAAAAGATGTAGATTATACCTAACCGAGTTTTTACTATGTCATTAAGAATTTATTAGTCCCGCATCGGTGCACTACGGATCTTGTAGCTGACATCCTCCCAGGATTCTTGTGACTTCTTGATTTAGGGGCATTCCTTGAATGAAGAACATAAACTATAACAAAATGGTGGAAACTCAAATATGAAGATCTTACACTTTTTAATATGCCTAAGAATTGTAAAATAATTAATGGAAGAATCAATGAAAAATGAACCCAATGACTCATTTTTATAGATATGGAGGGTTGTCTTTGAAAATATACCTTTATGTGAATATAATTCTTTAATGGTCATAACTATCTAATAAACCCTTTCAACCTTGTGGGTCATGTACATTGAGTTCTGCAAAGGCATTAGCGGCCTTGACAAGGTCGTTCTCCGGAAGTAACATGGTAGCTCAATTGAGGTACGATGTTGTTTCTAATCAGAAACCTAACTATTCATACTCTGAACTAGTTCTGCAAATGTTTGATTACTTGCTTAATACAGATCTCTTGGGTAGTTAAATCGAATTAATTGAAAATTAATGAATAGTTAGGTTTCTTTAGCTAGGTTTCATTCTATGATAGTTAATAGCTCGTACACCACGAGAATGAAGCTGTTGTGTCTGTAACAATCCCTCAAAGTTTTTTTATTCAATTTATTTTTGGTGCCTTGCAGTATTATGTTAATTTCCAATCATTTCTTTTTGCGTGAATGCTAGTGTAGAATTCACAACAACATACCCTGTTGTCAGTTTTATCTCATAATGATGAAGGATTGTGATTTTATAACTGTAATTTTAATTATGAAGCAGGCAAGAGCTAGTATATACTCTTCATTTCATGCCATTTAACCCTACAGACAAGTTGTATGAAAATGGTCTTTCAACAAGCGAAAATGAAACTAAGCCAATGTTGGAGCTGTTGGCGACTTGGTCGCATAATCGATTGTAATTGGTTTTGATGATGCAACGCGAGAAAGAACACTTCGACGTGCAAACACGAAGCAATACAAAAAGTGTCGAAGCATATGTGGTGAAGAGCGAGAATGCGAAGACTTGCGCATAATTGAAGAAATCATGTGAAGTCTTAGCTTAGTGCTCTAATTGTAAGTGAGTTAATTCAAGTGATCTAAAGCTCTTAGGAATCATACATTTTGCATCACTTGCATTTAAAATGGCTTAGAATGCTAAAAGAATCATTTGCATTTTATTTGCACCAAAATGAACTTCATGCACAAATGCATCGGTAAATGATCTTCCAAAAACTAGTAAACGGTTGAATTAAACTTCAAATGATATACCGTTAGATAGATATGTGTATCTTGTTTGCTACGGTTCAAACGGAACACAATTCCGATGCATAGAACTTTTACTAGAACCATTTTACTACAACATGTTAATATGTGCGTTTTCTGCATACATGTCACATTAGAAAATTTCCATAAAATTCATATTACTGTTTTTGGAGCTGAAATTTTTACAGAAGCTATATTTATGTGTCTAGTTTATGTAGAAATTTACGGATCATGATTTGGAATTTTCTAGAGAAAGTTATGGCCAAAATACCAAATGTCGTCAGTCTTGACTGGTCATCAGAACATGCACTTACTGAAACCAGGGAGCTCCAGACCGGTCCCCATACCGGTTTCCATACCGGTCTAACCTTTATTGTGCAGTTACTGAAACTAGGGAGATCCAAACCGGTCTCCGGTTTCCATACCTGTCAAGCTCTTCATATTGAACACTTACTGGAACCAGGGAGACTCATACCGGTCTCTATACCGGTTTCCATACCGGTCTAACAGACACTTTCTCAACGGTAATATAGCCGTTGGAGCCCTAGACCGGCATGCCGGTCTCCATACCGGTTTCCATACCGGTTTCCATACCGGTCTCGCTGTAAGTTGGGGAAAGCTTTGCATTTTATTATAAATAGGACCCCAACTCATTTGCCTTAGGTTAGAGACTTAATACACAACCTTCATACATTCTCTAAGGCAAATACAAGAGTGTCTTAAACCTTCATACACTTAAACACTCATACAAGCTCACACACATCTTCATTACATTTAGTGAGCTTAGATCACTTGGGTTTGCAACTCACACAATCTTCTTATTATTTGTGAGTGCCCAAGTGTGTTTTAATTATTCTTTATCAAAACACTTGCGGTTTGTGAAATCCCATTTGGTTGGGTAAGTTGTAAAGGTTGTGAGTGCACCTACGAACAAAACTCAAAGTTGTAAAAGGTTCGGAGTGTGCCTTTGCGGAAAACTCTTGGTTACGAGTGAACCACAGAAAACTCGATTCTAGTGGAAATCTTCAAGCGAGGCTTGGGGGAGTGGACGTAGGCACGTTTGGCCGAACCACTATAAATCTCGGTGTCGTATTTCTCTTTCCCTATACTTTTGTTTATAGCAAGTTTATTTATGCTTATACATATTGAATAGAAAACTTGTATATAGGCTATTAATTGGAATAGAGAAAATTGCCCTAAGTCCCCACTTGGTAATAAGAGCTAAAAATCGGTAAAGATTTTATAATTCCGCATTTGTAGCGATAACCCAATTCACTCCCCCTCTTGGATATAGAGATTGCTTTGTCGCTATTGCTTGTAGGGAATTTCAGGAGCTAGACCTTTAGTCAAAAAGGTCAGAAGACAATAGTAGGCTCCTTAAGAAAGATATATATAGAGAGAGATTTGATGGGATTCTTTGCTTGTGCCATGAACTACATAAAATGTGTGAAGAATAGCTTTCAGAAACTACATTAATGCTGGTGAGTTTTCTTTGGTGTTTGAACCAGTTTTGTAGGTATATTCATCATCACTTGTAGAAGCATGGAATTGTGGAACTTATAGATATACAGTTTCTGAAAACCATAACCAACTGGACGACAATCATTGATCTTCCTGTTAAGACTAATAGATAGTTTGGTTAGTCTATATGGATTTGTCCTTTATTTTATTTCAATCAATACAAGCTAAATATCAATATATAGTTTCTTAACAGTTCGTCAGGTCCCAAACCACCAAGCCTATTTTGGTTAAAGATGTCTAATGATTTGATTTTTTACCATTTTACTCTGAACTCATCTTATCATGGCTATTGTAGTTAGGGATGATAATGGGGAGGGGAGGGGATCGACATCCCCGACAATCTTTAGATATCTCCGCCCCTCCTTATCCCCTCGTAATTGTTTTAATGGAGGAGATGAGGATCTCCGAATAATAAAAGGAGATCCTTGAGAGGCCCCAAATCTCGAATAATAAATAAAGTTTTCTTAAAATAAATTTAAGTCATTAAAAAAATATATTATTTAAACTATTACTTTACCCATAAATCAAGCATACATATGAAAAATTGATAATATCTATTACACAAATCACAATTTATATAAAAAATTGAAATTCGTACTGTATTTTTATTTAGTCCGTAACTTAATAAAATGATGGATTCCTCAGTAAAAAATGATTATATATATAATTATTTCATTTAAGCCCTTATACTATTTATAATTTATATATTTTTATAAATATTAGGATATTTTTGTTTACATCTATTTAAAATTGTAAATAAAAATTTGAACATATTTATTAAAAAAATTAAAAATAAATAAATAAATAAAAACTTAAATGGGTAATGGGGAGATGATGATGATTTTACCTAATCCTCATCCCTTCCCCGAATAAGAAATGAGTATTATATTTTCTCCGTCCTCGTCCCCGTCCTCGACGTTAATTTTTTTAAAATTTTCATCCCCGATCCTCTCCCCAACTGAGGAGGGTCCCCGAGGGCCCCCATCCCCTTGGGGAATTTGTCCATCCCTAATTGCAGTCATCAGAAACTCGAAATTCATTGGTGGTGCTAGATGAGCTTGGACGTAGGACATCGACTTCAGATGGACAAGCCATTGCGTAAGTGCCAATTATCATGGATATTTCAAGTTTATCTCACTGTTTTTTCTTCTAGATTTCAATACTTAACATAGAGTCAATTCTTGAGTATTTTGTTAATGAAGTGCAATGCCATGGAATATTTTCTACTCACTATCACCATTTATCTGTAGACTATAAGAAAGATCCCAGAGTACGATTCTGTACTTTCTGCTTGTTAAATTGGCTTGAAACTAAATCTTTTAGCTTCATGGCTGGCCCCAAAGAAAGCATATTATATAGATTTTGAGAGAAGATAAGTTTTGAGAGAATGTATTCTTATTGATTGTCTTTCAGGTGTACAAGTATCTTAAATACATAAAATAATATTATCTTTAAGCTTATTTAGGTTACAGTAGATAAGTAAGAGTTGTTGAGAAGATAAACCTATTATCTAAATTATAATAGATAAATGAGAAGAAAAACCTATTATCTACACGTTCAAATATCCTTAACATTCCCCCACAAGATGGAGATCGGTCGAACTGCAATCTTGTTACGAAAATCTGCCAAATTTTCACTTGAAAGAGGTTTGGTGAGAATATCAGCGAGTTGATCAGAAGATGACACGTGAGAGACACATAAGTCACCAGATTGTACACGTTCACGCACAAAATGGTAGTCAATAGCTATATATTTCGTACGAGAGTAGAAAACCATATTAGCACATAAATAGGTTGTGCCAATCTTGTCACAGTAGATCGGTGGGGAAGCTTTGACCTGAAGACCAAGTTCTATAAGCAGAGACCAGATCCAAAAAATTTCAGCGGCAGTGGAGGCTATAGACCGATATTCAGCTTCAGTGGAAGAGCGTGATACTGTCTTTTGTTTGCGGGAGCTTAAGGGGAAGGCATTAGCACCAAGGAAAATAATAAATGCTCCAGTGGAGGTTCGGTCATCGTGATTACCTGCTCAATCGGCATCAGAAAAGGCATATAGGGAGAGAGAGGTATTGCGATGCAGGAAAATGCCATGATTGATAGTTCCATATAGGTATCGAAGTATATGTTTGATAGCTAGCCAATGAGAATCAGTGAGTTGATGCATAAACTGTGATAGCTTCCCGATAGTAAATGTAATATCAGGTCGTGTGAATACCAAATATTGTAGACTACCCACAACAATGTGATAATGTGTAGGATCAGCTAGAGGCGTGCCATCATGAAGAGAGAGGACTTGAGTTGGTGCCAAATGGGAGGTGACTGGTTTAGTATCTACCATGTGAGACTTTACTAGAAGGTCATTGATATATTTACTCTGATGAAGAAATAAACCTTGGGAACATGGAACAATTTCAACACCCAGAAAGTATGATAGTGCCCCCAAATCTTTGATGAAGAACCTGTTGGAGATATAAGAGATAATATGCTCTATAAAGTGATGATTATTACCTGTTATAATCATGTCATCTATATAAATGAGAAGATAAATCGTACAGCCTAATTTGTTGTACATAAATAGAGAAGTGTCAGCAGTGGAATTGATGAAACCAAATGAGAGGAGAAACTTGCGTAACTCATATTACTAAGCTCGAGAAGCCTGTTTAAGGCCATAGATCATCTTTTTGAGGCAGCAAACATGATGCATGTGTTGTTTGTCGATGGACCATAGAGGTTAAACCATATATATTTCATCAATGAAAGTGCTCTATAGAAAAGCATTATTGACATCTAGCTAGCGGAGTGACTAACCAGAGACAATTAAAATGTTGAGAATAATACGAATAGTGGTGGATTGGATAACGGGATTAAAAGTCTCAGTGTAGTCTACACCCGGCCGCTGATGAAATCCTTTCACAACTAGACGAGCCTTGTACCGATCAACCGAGCCATCGATTTTCCTTTTAATTCGGAATTCCCATTTGCAGCCCACCAAGTTTTGAGAGACATCTACATGAACAAGCTCACATGTTTGATTTCAAAGCAATGGCTCACGACCAAGGAAGGAACCAGAGCAGTGAGTCACAGTCGCTTTAGCGAGGGCTTGGTGATGTTTTTCTTTGCACGAGTTTGCATTGGGTGATTGTTAGGAGTAGACCTGGTGGTGAGAGAGGTAAATCTGAGTGAGCTGGAGGCAAATGACATGAAACAGGAGTGGATGATTGGGCATGAGGTAAGGGAGGACTCAGAGCAAGATATGAGGCAACAAGGGTTGATATAGGAGAAGTGGCTAGAGATGGAACATAGATAGCGATAGTGTTAGAGTTGGTGCTCAGAGCACCAATCCGGATAGTATTTATGTCTGATTCATGAATACGAATAATACATTTTTCCATAATATTACTTATTTATGGTTGCACATATTGTCTTTTATTATATATATTCGATCTAATTCATTAGATTGAAACTAAATCATGTTTAGTGATATATATATATTAGAAAAATACCGATAATATATAATGTAGTGTGCAATTACAACGTAGCTTGTATTTGACATTGGGAAGTGTCACTACTAGAAATATATTATCAAATTAAGTTCCTGGTCAAGATTTACTAATACAGGTTGGTTAGTAAAATCCACTGAGACTAGTACATGTCGTATATCGTGACTTGGTCTGATGATTTATCCCAATGAACCATGAGTCTCGGGGGGACTCGTATAGGCGTGTAGGTGTTTATTTGATAAACACTGAACGACTCACCAAAGATTACCTAATAGATGGTACACCAACGTCAATAGGAATCTTCTCGGGTTGAGTAGCATAATGATTCTTTGACTTTAGATACCACTGTGGATATATGAGTTATCCTCCACATTTAGATGGCATTCACGTCACCGATCTATTAAGATCAGACCTCCGTATGTTCGTTGGGTGTGGACTCATACTCATGATATCTTGTGTGTATTAAGATAGGATCCGTCATTCCTGTGTACAGGGCATAGGTATTCATTACGGGATTAGCAATCCGTTAAATCCATGGATCCGTGGTACACTGTAGAAATGAGTTCTAAGTGTCATTTTTTTAAGATTTCTCATAGAATCGTCGACATGATTATACCTATAAAGATTTGACGTTTATATCTATATCTCTGGAATAATCCGGAATACTTATGACGAAGAGAATATATGTATGCGATGACATTGACCTGTATAATTCAGCGAGTTTATCCGTGGTCGTCATAATTTATGGGTGAATAAATTATGTACACGAAATTGGATTTCGTGATGGATATGCCTGAACTTAGAGAGTCTCACTAATGAAATATACTCGTAGATCACTAGGGCAACTTTTATGAATAATACTGATTATTTATAAATCGTTTAACGGTTAAACGAAAGATACATGCATATGAGCCTTTTGGTCATTTCCTAATTAATGTGTATTTGTATTTAATACTTGATTTTATTAAATACACATTAATTAAATATCAAATTGTGATATTTGACATATATCATTAATATATGTATTTGGATTATATAAAGTAAATATAATACATATATTTGGATATTTGGATATTTGTATTTAAATAATTATTTCATTATTTAATTATTAAATAATTAAAGTAATTAAAATATAAATATCTACCATTATGATAAAGATAGAAAAATGATTACTTAGTGTAAATTGTTGACTTTACATTAAAGAAAAGATTGTCAAATTGGCTTTGACTTCTTAGATATTTGTTTGAAAAAATTAAAAAATCTTGTTTTATTTTTTCCCCCAAATTCGGCCAATCCTAGAGTATTTAAAGGATTTATTTTTTCATTTGCTACATACTTGTTGAAGCCACCAAAAACTAAACAAAATAAGTTAGAGAGAAAAAGAGAAGAAACAAGAACAAAATCAAAGGTTGCTTGGATTTAAGTAAATTTCTCCAACTTTCTATTAGAGGGAAAATTGTTCCTTTTGTTCTTGGCTACAACATGTGTAGTTCTTAAGTTTTTCTACTCTTTCTTGTTTGTGTTATGATGGTTGGAAGCATGAATGAAGGATGTATGCATGTGTGGTTAACAAAGTATGCTTATAAATGATGTATAAGCACACTTTTGATTATTTGATGATCTTGTTGCCATTCTAGAATTATTCTTGAGTTGTTTCAAAGTGGTGAGACTTGTTTGGTGTTGTAGAGATTAGATTAAAGTGTTGAATTTGGTTAATTTTGGTTACTTTTATTAATTGAACTAATTTGAGAAATTAGGGTTCTTAACCTAAACCAAAATTGGGACTTTTCATATATGTGTTGTATAATGATGTATATATGATGTAAAGTTAATTTGGTGTTGATTGGATATCATCCAATATTATTTTGAACAAATTTGGACCAAAATATAAAATCTGGAAAGTTGTTGGACCTCTCGGCAATTGCAAGAAATATTGGGTTTTGAGTTGCAATTTGTATTTTCATGTATAAATCATTTTGGTAGTGATTTAAAATCACTTAAATTTGTATTTGACAAATTAGGACTAAAATGATCAAAATACAAAGTTATGGGGTCTCACGGCAATTAAGATAAAAATATGATTTTTGATATAAAATCTATTTTTGAGTATTGTGTAATTAGAATAAATTATTTTATTTTAATTGTCCAAGAAAAACAATTACCAGAAATTGTTTCGGAGTGAAAATAGGAGAAAACGGTGAAAAACACCGTTACCGGGTAACGGCTGCCCAAACAGTGAGTTGGTCACTGTTCGGGCAGCCCAGGAACTGTCCAAATATTTTTTGGGCTGACCTGGGCAGCCCCCATGTGCATTGGTTGGTCGGTTCGGTCGGAAACGCATTTTATGCTATTTTGCTAAAAAAATATTTTCGTAAAAGTTTCGCGGTGTTTCTATATTATTTATGTCATTATTTGATATTAAATAAACATGTTTAGGTGAAATATGAATAAATTATTAATATTGGATATTGAATAATTTATTCGTAAGTTTAAAAATTTTAAACTACGATTTCGCCAGAAACGCGCTTAATCCGCTGCGCCGCCCTGCCAGAAAACCCCAACAGATACTGGCACATAGTGGTAATGGTAGTGATGGTTGTCGAGTGGGAGCTATAAAGTCGTGAGGATGCGGTGGAGGGATTGTAGACTCATGGGATAATAGTACAATGGGGGCAGTGGGTTGTGTTGCTGTGGAATATGATAGTAGGTGCTGCTGTATGGCAAGATCCGAAGGGAAGCATGAGCGGTCCAAGGCTTGTTCTTGTATGTCATCATTAGTAGAGAATGGAAAAATATATTAAAAAAAATGAACATGGCGTGAGGTGTAAATTTTATTCATGGATCTAGAATAGCAAAGGTATGCACTTTGGTAGGGAGTATCCTAAGAATACACAAGGGGAGGGATTTGAGTGCAAGTTTATTTTGGCCAAAAGGACATAACCAAGGATAACACAAACATCCAAACACATGAAGATGAGCAAGATTAGGGGCATGGGAGAATAGTTTTTCATAAGAGGATAAAATGTCCAAATTAATTTTAGGCATACGATTGACGAGGAAAACAACCGTAGAAAAGACGTAAGACCAGAAAGTTAACGGGAGAGAGGCATGATGTAACATAGTGAGACCAATTTCAATGATGTGACGATGCCGACATTCAGCAAATCTATTGTGTTCAGAAGTGTGCGGGGGTGGTGAGATGAGTGTAGTGATCAACAAAAATAACACAATATCGAAAACCATTAATTGATTCCATAGGGGAGTACCAAACATCAGAGTAAACAAGATCTAGAGGATATCGACTATGTAGAGTGTTCTTATAAAAAAGAAGTATGGCTTTATTACATAAGTAAGAATTACATGTAATGAACCTAGGAGAAGAAGTAGACAATGACACCTTATTTTGAGCTACCAAGTAATCAAAGATATTGGCAGAGGGATGACCTAAACAGGAGTGCCAATCAGTGACGGAGGCTACCAAGGACGACAAAGCAAGCCGAGGAGAGGACCGAGGCCACTCATATATCTGTTGCGATATTATCGTACCGCAAGTATTCGAAAAGTGTCGAATCCACATGGATTATATTCAACTCACACTAAGTACTATAATTGATAATCCTAACTTTATTTAGAAAACAACTAAATTAAGATTAAAAACTAAATAAACAAGATAGTAAAACATTTGATAGAGATAATCCAAGAAGAGAGAGATTCTAGAGTCTTATTTCACCTAGCTATCCCATATGTATTTGTTATGCCAATCAATTCTTATTCAGTTGCATTGTTTATAAGCCAAGAACCCTATATTATTCTAACTCTCTCTCTCGAGTGCCGAGTGAATATATTATCAATTACAGACTTCGATATCCTTATTAAAATCTAGTAATTAACAATTCATTACGCTATGTGATTCTTTCTTAACGACTTCGAAGTGATTATAGATTCTTCTGAACTCTACAAATCTCCTAAGTTATATTCTCTAAATTCTATTAAAAATCCCTCTCTCCCGAGCGATAGATTCTAAACATTGATCTGTTAGTGTCCTAAACATGCCAAGGATCTTCTAAGCATGATTCGTGTATGAATTAATCAAAAAAAGTTGCCGAAAAACTCACCTTGATCGGTTTTAGGATTTCAAAACTTTTCCATGGATGTGTAGAAGCTCCAAGCATTCTTTGATGTTCCAAACTCATGGGTGAGTTTCCCTATCACTTTCACTTGACTCCTTATGTGCTAGTAAAAACAAAAATGAAAGAAAAATTTTCTTCCAAGAGAGCAAGGTGTCCGGCCATGGGAGAGGAGAAGAGAGATGAAGTTTTTGTGTTTTGTTTTTCTAAAAAACAATTACCAAATTCTTTTTCCGAAAAGTGTATATACTTTTCAAAAAAGCAAAAGTCAAAGTGTGTTGTATAAGTTAGCTTTAAAAGCTCCCAACCACTTCTATCACACAAGTGACTTGTTGATGTAAGTTGGTGGGTCCCACACTTAAATTTAAAATTCAAGTTGGGTGGCTCAACACACTTCGGGCTCGGTTTCGTTTAATCTAATCAAACGAATTATTCCTTCACAACGTAATTAAATCCAATTTAATTAAATAATAATGCCTTGCAAAATTATTACGGAATTCGCTTACGAATTAATTCCAAATTAATTCATTCGCTTGAATTAAAATCCAATTTAATTCCGCATTGAAATCCAATTTCAATTAATATATCCAATATAATATTTTAGACCAAATAAATAAATTAAATAGAAAAATCCAATTTAATTAATAAATTTATTTTACCGATTAATTCCAAATTAATCGCATTCTCTCTTCTTCACGAATTAATCCCAGATTAATCCATGACGCAATTAATCCCAAATTAATTTCCTCTATGTTAATTAATCCCAGATTAATTATTACCGTAATTAATCCCAGATTAATTTTCTCTTTCATAATTAATCCCAGATTAATTCTATTCGAGTCAAATCTCATCGGTGAATCTTTGGGAAGCGACCCAAGAGATCCCTGGATATGTTGGCAGTAAATCTGGTTGTCGGACTATCCGAACACGTGCGTACCCTGTACCACGTTCTTATCGATTTACAAGACATGGCTGGCTTCTAGCAAAACACCGTGCCTACTCAATTCTCCAGAAATATTCAACGAAGAATATACAATCTTTATCAGACGTAGTATACAGTGTATTGCGTATTACGAATCCAGTATCGGATGTCACATGTTAGGCCTAGGGCTGAAATTATGTCTGCTCCGTACGAAGCATATATCGGATCACTAGCAACTAGTCTCTGTAATCGGATAATCATGACCTATTCATACTATCCCGATAGCTGCAGCATTTAAGAGTATCAGTTCTGTATCCCTGCGTGATCATCATCTCCATATGACTGAAGTGATACTTCCATCTTGACATCACACCCAATACACTATGATTCTCAATATACCCAGAAGAGGTTTACACAAAACCTATTAAAGCCCCGGACGACCAAAACCAAAGTATACTGATTGTCGCAAGTATTAGCGATGCAAGTCTCAGGTTAAGACCAAATACACCTACCCTGATTCGGATTCCCATAGACACATAGTCATACTACCAATGGGATTCCAAGGGGTCTATCCAGAGCGAAGCTGTTCCCGTTCTAATGGCTAACAGAACCTCCTATCACACTTGTATAAGTATCTAATACTTAAATATACGAGAACTATGACGTTACGCTTCCATAACGCGCACAAGTGTAATACTAGTCTATTCCGTATTATCGATGTCCAGTCTCGATAATACTACGACTAGGGATATTTAATGATTAAACCTTTCGTGGATTAATATTGTCTCATATCTTATTAATCTGAAACTAATCATAAGAGCTTTTATCATTTATATATCCGAGTAATCCAATTACAAATGATAAAAGAGCAATTTCCTTTGTCACATAGTTAATTTTGTACAAGAATACCATGTCCTGTACAAAATAGTGATGTTATGGGTCATAATTGTCCAACATGATCATCTCAATTTGTGGCCAACAAACTAGAAGCATTAAATGCAAGAGAATATAAATAAACTGAATTAAAACTTTATAAAAATCAAATTGGCAAACAACACATAGGTTCAAGCATTGGCTACACCATCTTCAAGAATAATAAATTTAGTTCATGACCAAATAATAAAACAATGAAAGCATGGTCATGAATCTAATAGAAATCATTAGAGTTAAAGAAAGAAACTAGAAGATTAAACCCGAATTGAATCTCTTCATCTTCGGACGTCACACATTCATCTCCTCTTATCGCCTTCAATCTTCCTCATTGGATCTCTCTAAAATATATATTTTTAACTCTTGAGTTGTGTATTAGCCTCATCTTTTAGGGTTTTGGATGAGTTTCTATATTTATAGGGAAGTCTTGGAGTCCTTATGCTTGTAAAACACTGAAAATTGATGATTTTGGACTCAAATCGCACCGTCGCGGCGCCGAAATTGGTGTTGTGACGCCCAACTCACGGGAAATTACTGTAGAGGCATTCTAAAGGGGCATCACGATGCCAATTTCGGAACTTCGACACTGGTTACGTTTTCTGCCTTGCTGATTTCTACGTTCCATCATTTCCCGCGTGCTTCTATTGCGTCCGTAATGTCCCAAAACAAGTCTAATTGCTCCAAGATCTATGTTCTAATGCTTCCTATCAATCAAAGATAAAAGAAACTACGAAATACATTAAATGATATGGAATCTAATAAAATAATAAGCTAAGAGTGCAAGAATAAGTGGGTATAAACCGCACTTATCAAACACCCTTAAACTTAAGATTTTGCTAGTCTCGAGCAAAAAACTAAATAAAAATAAACAAACAAAAATAAAAAATTAACTAGGCCACTTTTGTAGGGATCCTGATTGCATTTAGCGTATGCAACAAGCCTTTAAACCCCTAGGCGGTCCTAGTTGACGAGTTATAGTCTCGTGAGGGCTTGCAGTGATGACACCTACAAACGTTATTCACAAACATGTAATCATGTAAAAATATAATAAAAGAAAATAAAATCGTCCCAATAGTTACACATAATATTGTCCTCAAAGAATACTACCAATGAAATCAGAAAATCTTCAAAGTACTCAATGCAACTCAAATCAAAGTTCTTGAATAAATCATCTAAGCCAGACTCACAGTGTGTGTGTGTAAATGTTCATTCACAGCTCGACTCTTAAGTAAGCCAACTCAATGATTTTGTCTCAAAAATTGAGATCCGATGGGTCAAACCAACCTAGATATCTCAAAAGTACTCTATAATTGCCTTTCTTTGCTCAGTATGGTATGATTTTTTTCCTTGTTTTTCCTTGTTTTTCCCTTTTTTTTCAACACACCTACTCTTTAAGGTAGTATTTCTCCTCATGGTGGTCCTAACACTCGCCCATGGGTAGCTTCACGCTTATCGGTTATATGTGGTTTAACTTTTTTTTTAATTTTCTCTTGCTTTCATTATTTTTCAATCAATTTTTTTCTTTTGTTTTTAATCACACCATACATCAAAACACTAGCAAATCGAGATAGACATCTAAGCAAACGGTCATTCATCAGCAATCAATTTCTTCAACTAGTCACTTTGCCAACTACCTAGGTTTTTAATGCTAAAAACCTATTGCTAAGTGCTTACGAGTCTAACCTAAATCACCTACTCAAGGCATCAGATAAAAATCAATTGGGAACTTATCATTTCTAAAATTTCATCTAAAGCAAAAAAAAGTCATCATTAGACTTATGGTTTACTATCAAGGATTAAAAACGAAAAAACAACAATTTTTTTTTAAATTAGTAGGAACCATCATTACATGCACACACCCCTAAACTTAAAACTTGCATTGTCCTCAATGTAAGAATAACATAATAAAAAGTAAGGAACAACACTACCGTGCATGGAGTTGATCAAGCTTCTACTGGTCAGAATTTGATTCCGCGGGTTGTGTGGTTTGCGCTAATATATGCATAAATAACATGCAAACTAATAAACAAATAAATAACAAACAATAAAATAAAACTAAAGTAAAGAAAAATAAAAAGAAACAAATGCAAGGGTTGCCTCCCCGCTAGCGCTAAGTTTAACGTCTTCAGCCAAATGCAACCACCCAAATGGTCATGGTGGCTTCAGCTTAGCAAATTGGGTAGTCTCATGTGCCTTATTCTTTGGTATCCACTAGTTTTTATAACATGAAAAATACAACTTGGCGGGCTATGGCAGTTTATCCATGGATGGTCCTCCAGGGTCAACTGATGGTTAAAATTTTTTACTACACATGTGGCAAAATTGACTGGACCACTTTTTGAGCTTTCCAAGGATCATCTTCAAGTGAGGACTGACTATGGATTTCCTCTTTTTACGGATTTTTGGGAAGATGTGCAGTTTTGGCTGTGTAGGATCTTCTTTTATGCACGGTTTCACTATGCTCGTAGGTTGCTGAGATACTGATTCACCCTGCGTGTTTGCAACTCCCTTCTCCACAATATCTACCATGTGATATTGTTCATCACTCTGAGGACTTGACATGGTTTTCAAAACACTGAAGGTGACTTCTTCATCTTAAACTCTCATTTTTGGTGCACCTTTTTGCTCATCAATGATCGCCCTGCCTGTTGCTAAGAACGGTCTCCCAAGGATGATTGGGATGTCATGGTCCTCTTCCATATTAAGAACAAGGAAGTCAGCAGGAAAATAAAACTTATCCACCTTAACTAACACATCTTCTATTATTCCTCGTGGGTAGGTGAGAGATCTATCTGCTAGTTGTAATGTGACAGTGGTTGGCTTCGCCTCACCTATGCCCAACTATTTGTAGATGGATAAGGGCATGAGATTGATGCTTTCACCCAAATCGCATATTGCCTTACCAAAATATTGATTCCTAATAGTGCAAGGTATGGTAAAGCTATCAGGATCCTTCAATTTTGGAGGAAGCCTCTTTTGTATGATAGCACTACACTCTTCTGTGAGTGCTACAGTTTCAAAATCTGCCAGCTTCCTCTTCTTAGACATCATCTCCTTCATAAACTTCACATAATTTGACATTTGTTCCAAAGCATCTACGAAGGGACTGTTGATATGGATTTTTTTGAAGATATCTAGAAATTTAGCAAACTGAGCATCCAATTTCTTCTTTTGAAAGCGCTGAGGGTATGACAAAGGTGTCTTCGGGATGGTTCGTGGCTTATATAGAGGAGCTATTGCAATGTTCTCTTCTTCTGTTACTGTTTCATCTTGAAATTCCGCTTCTTTTTCTTTACTGCCTAAGTCCTGAGAGGTGTCTTTAATCTCTTTTCCGCTCCTGGGGTTATGGCTTGACACTGCTCTTTGGGGTTGACTTCAGTATTACTAGAAACATATATTTCTAATGATTGGACATAGAAGAAGCAATCTGCCCAATATGTATTTCTAAGGACTTCATCATTGCCCCTATATTGCCCATATGTGTTTCAATGTTGTTCAGCCTCGGCTTATTCTTCTCAAACCTCTCTTAAGTTTTAGCAACAAACGTGCTCATGAGGTCTTTTAAGGAAGGTTTCTGCTAAACTCTTTGATTATTATAGCCAGTATGAGGTTGCAAGACATTCTCTATATTGGCATATGACAAGTTCAGATGGTAGTAGTTAGGCAAATGATTCCCCCTATAATTGTGGAAGTTCTGATTGTTCACATATTGGACTTGCTCATATCCTCCGTCAGGTAAGATCATTCTATTAGCAGCAGCGGCTTCAATACATGGTTGGCCATCTTGGTTGGTCAATGCTGCTAGATGAGTCAAGAGTGTTGGGTTTTCTAGGTCAAACCAAGATCAAATTAAGCAATGAAATGTGCGAATACAACAAAGTAAAGTAGCGAAAATACTCACTTTGATCAGCTTTTGGATGCGATGAACACAAAAAATTTCTTCATGAGTTTCGGCCAAGCCCTCCTTGTGTGGATCTTCAAGCTCCAAGCTTTGAATGTTGATTCCATGCTCATGAATGGGTTTCCCTATCACCTTTGAATGATATCTTTAGTGTGCTAGCACTTGGAAAAATTTGCAACAAATTATTTCCTATCCTTGTATACGTCTCGGCTAAGCCAAGAATTTTGAGAGAAAAAATGGCTATTGCCGTGAGGGAGAGAGAGAGAAGAAGGAAGATGCGTGTCTTTTTTTTTGTGTAATTTGATTTCAAAAATCAAAAAATCAAGATATACCAAACATTTGGTAATCAACTTCCATCATTACCAACTTGGAGTGTAAAACAAGTTTCCATCATTTCCTACACCAACTTCCATCACTATAAAGGTGAATGAATGACTAGTGATGTGACTTGATGAGACTTGTGGGCCACACTTGAATTCAAAATTCGAGTGGGCCCGCAAATACTCCCGGGCTCGGGTTCGCTAATTCTGAATTAACGAATTTTATGTTGCGACGTAATTAAGTCAAATTTAATTAAATAATTATGCCCAGCAAAATTACTATTCACGTCGCTAGCAAATTAATTCTAAATTAACTCGTTCGCCCAAATTAAAATCTAATTTTAATTCCAAGTCGAAATCTAATTTCGTATAATATATCGAATATATTATTTTATCGATTAATTCCAAATTAATCGTTCTCTCTCTTTTAATAGTATTTTATCCCAGATAAAATTTCTCCGTAATTAATCCTAGATTAATTTTCTCTCTCTTATAATTAATCCAGATTAATTATGTTCGAGTCATACATCATCGGTGAATCTTCGGGAAGCGACCTATTAGATCCCTGGATATGTTGGTAGTAAATCCAGTCGTCGGACTATCCGAACACGTACCTACCTAGTACTATGTTTTTACCGATTTACAAGACATGGTTGGCTTCTAGCAAAGCACCGTGCCTACCCAATTTTCCAGAAATATTCTTAAAGGAATATATAATCAGTATCAGGTGTAGTATACGTAGTATTGCGTATTGCGATCCAGTATCGGATGTCACATGCTAGGCCTGGGGCTGGAATTGTGTCTGCCCCGTACGAAGCATATGTCGGATCTCTGGTAACTAGTCTCTATAATCGGATAAACATGACCTAGTCATATTATCCTGATAGCTACAGCATACAAGAGTACCAGTTCCTTATCCTATGTGACCATCATCTCCATATGACTGAAGTGATACTTCCATATTGACATCACACCCAATACACTACTATTCTCAATATACCCAGAAGAGGCATACACAGAACCTGTTAAAACCCTGGACGACCAAAACCAAAGTATATTGATTGTCACAAGTATTAGCGATGTAAGTCTCAGGTTAAGACCAAATACATCTACCCTGATTCGGACTTCCATAGACACATAGTCATACTACCAATGGAATTTCGAGGGGTCTATCCAGAGTGAAGCTGTTTCCGTACCATCGGTAAACACAACCTCCTATCACACTTGCATAAGTATCAAATACTTAAATATATGAGAACTATGCCGTTATGCTCCTACAATGCGCACAAGTGCAATATTTGTCTATTCCGCATTATCGATGTCCAATCTCGATAATACTACGACTAGGGATATTTTAATGATTAAATCTTAGTGGATTAATACTGTCTCATATCTTATTAATCCGGTACTAATCATATGGACTTTTATCATTTATGTATCTTGGTAATCCAATTACAAATGATAAAAGAGCAATTTCCTTTGTCACATAGTTAATTTGTACAACAACACCATGTTTTGTACAAATAGTGATGCTATGGATCATAATTGTCCAACAATCTCCCACTTGGCCTATAGCCAATCACTCAAGTGTCCTACACTTGAACTATGTACGGTTCGCTCAAACTTCTGCTGAGAAACTACTTTCGTCAGCGGATTTGCAAAGTTATCATCTGATGCGATTTATTTGATCATCACATCGCCACGATGTATGATCCGAACGAATCAGATGAATAGTTGAAGTATATACTTGGATCTTTGATGAGACCATTAATTCTTTAGCCTGTGTTGTAGCCTAGCTCAGCTGCTAACAAAACTATACTTAATCTAATTAGGATTATTATAGATCCAAATCACTTCTATTGCGGCAACAGTATCTTGCTTGGAAGATTTCCAGCTCACTGTTCCGTTATTCAAACTATATAGTACCCTTATTACGACTTATAGTCGTTTTTGTCGGTTAGGAAACTTGCAACGGTGAACCCACTCACTTCAAGTTCTCCTTCTCCATAGCTTGAGAAAGCATCCTTAGTTCATCTAAGATACTTAAGGATGTTCTTGACATCAATCCAGTGACCATCACTTGGATTGGACCGATTGTGACTCCATATGCTCAAAGCATATGAGACACTAGGTCACGTACATATTTTTCAATGTACGATTTCTCGGAGAGTGCCAATAACTTTTAGATCTATCCCAGTAGATCTTTATTCCTAGAATAAAGGTTGTCTCTCCCAAGTATTCTATGGAGAATTTTTCATGAAAGCCAAGCTTTCACCGATTGTTTTATGGGAATGTCATTTCCAAGAAATGATATATCATCATTATATAGGACAATCACTGTCAATGCGCTCCCACTAACCCTCTTATATACACAAGAATCATTTTCATTTTGAATTAAATCATATACCATTTTGATTACATCAAAACTATAGTTCCAAGAATGCAATGCTTGCTTCAATCCATAAATGGATCGAATTAACTTGCAAACATTGTTTGCTTGTTTAGGTACGACAAAACCGTCAGGATGTTGTAAACATCCTCCAAAAGGTTTCCGTTTAAGGAAAGCGATTTTGCGTTCAGCTGCCATATTTCATAAATGAAACATGCAGCATCAGCAAACATTATCCAAATGGATTTAACCATGGCAACGAGTAAAAGGTTTCGTCGTAATCGACACAATGTTGATAACGATACCTTTTCGTTATAAGCCTAGCTTTGTACGTTGGTATGTTGCCATCCATGTATATCTTCCTTGAAGACATATATAGTACCAATAGGCACAATGCCTTCCGGTACAACAACCAGTGTCCAAACTTGGTTGGTACACATGGAATCCATTTCGGATTTCATGACACTTTTCCATGAAAGGAGTCGATACCTTGTATCACTTCCTCATATGAAGTCGGTTCTTATTCCTCAATAAGATTGACATCTTCATGAGGTGAGATCAGAAACCATACCTCCCAGGTCGTTT
The DNA here is from genome assembly GCA_019454045.1 of Zanthoxylum bungeanum. Lineage (NCBI taxonomy): Eukaryota > Viridiplantae > Streptophyta > Magnoliopsida > Sapindales > Rutaceae > Zanthoxylum > Zanthoxylum bungeanum. The sequence goes on from SKCR01027524.1 coordinate 105,761, forward strand.
TCTGACTCTCTCCGACTTACGCAGTTCTTGTGTATTCGAAGATTGTGGTACAGTTTCATCCCTGATGAACTGTTTGTGTTTCGTTAAGGAATCAGTGCCTGGAACAGTATTACTTCGATTTTCATCGAGTTTTACTTTCCTCTCACTTACCACTGCATATAGGTATTCCTTTTAGGAAAACCGCATGGAGAGCAACAATTAAATTGTTCTCATATGAGTTGTATAAGTACTATACTTTGGTTACCCAAGGATAACCTACAAATTAGGCACTTATCCGATTTGAGTTTTAGTTTGGTATCATCCAAACATTTGCCTAGCATTCCCAAATCTTCAGGAATGAGAAAACCCAGTTTCTTTCATGTTCATATCTAATATGAAGTCTGTCAAACAGATTTTCATGGAACCTTATTCAAAATAAGTATTGCACTGTTTAATGCGTATCCCTAGAAGGAAAATGGTAGCTCAGAGCGACTCATAATTAACCTTATCATGTCCAACAAAATTCGGTTTCTCCATTTGGACACACCGCTCAATTGAGGTGTTCCGAGAGGAGTCCTTTGTGAAAGAATACTATACTCTTTCAAGTAATTGAGAAACTTATTGCTTAAGTATTTTCCATCACGGTATAACCGTGACGGTTTAATACTTTAGCCGGTCTGTCTGTCTACTTCGTGTCAAAACTCTTTGAATTTATCAAAAGTTTCCGATTTATGTTTCACAAGAAACACATAACCATAACGCGATGCTACATCCGTAAAGGTTACGAAGTATTCATATCCACTTCTAGCCTAGCTAGACATGGGCCCACTTACGTCACTATGAACGAGGGCTAACAGATCGGTGGCACTTATACTTTTACCAAGTAAAAGGTGTTTTAGGCAATGTGCCTAATAAACTAGATTCGTAGACATTATTTGAATAGAATCAAATCTGTCCTAGTACCCACTCTTCAAAAGTGTGGATATACGAGTCTTGTTTATATGTCCCAGACAACAATGCCACAAATAAGTCTCATCTGATTAATTCAGTTTGAGCTATTTGTTTGTCATGTCATATGTATGAGATTCATTTATATTCAAAATATAAATACTGTTATTCACATCTAATGTGTTTATCTCAATATCATCTTTATAAAATAAAACACTTTAGTGTTCTAGATTATAAAGGTATACCCGCAATGGGTTAAACTTAGATATAGAGATAATATTTCTAGTCAAAATAGGTACATTATAACAGTTTCCTAATTTAAGTACATACCCGAAAGGTAGTTCCTAAACTTAGGATTCTACGGTTAAAACAGCGACTCTCGTCCCGTTTTCGACTCATAGGTTGATCTCAACTGAAGTTAGTCTCCTGCTAATCAGCAGATTCTGCACATCATTACATATTTATGTACCACATCTAGTATCAAAAATCCAATTTTGAAACCAGTAGCGAACATGTTTATGACAAACATACTTGAAGCCGGAGCCTTGCCCCTCTTCACTTCCTTCATATCTACCTTGTCCATACGGCAGTCATGCTTCCAGTGACCCCGTTTGCCACAGTTTAGGCAGACATCTTGGGATATGTCATTTGTCTTCCCAGAAGACTTTGATGATTTTGCCTTTGGCCATTTTAGAAGCTCTGGCTCTGCCTCATTGAGCATAGCCATCAACTCTCCAAGAGTTTACTCTTGGTTCACAATGAATCTGCCCCAGCTTTCGGGTAGAGACTATAAGATCAAATCTTTGGTAGTCTCGGCCACGTAGGTAATGCCTAGCTAACCTAGCTGATCGATGTCAGCAATCATCTGCGACACTTAGTGCTCGATAGATGTACTCTTTGACATACATGAGCGAAAGAGATTCTTTTGCAATTTGTACTTCTAAGATCTAAGAATAGATCTATGAAGATCTTTAATTTCATCATCATGTTATAAGGAATTAATCCTTAATTTTGACGATGGAATTAAAGAGTTATTGCGGTAAGCATAACGGATTGAGCACTAAAGTTATCATCACATGAATCTTCCAAAGATCATGTTCTACTATTTGCTCAACTCCGGGATTAGGCCCAAGAGGTTGTTCTATCAAATAGAATAACTTCTCAGTTCCCAGGACTATCCTGAGGTTTTATTCCCAATCTGAAAATTAAAGCCGTTTAAAGACATTTTCTCCTAGGATTATGTTTTAAACGCTAATCTTTCAGTTATCTTGATTGCTATAGTCCAACTATCCAATCAACGATTTCGGGTATAATTAAATATAATGATTACTATAGTCTAACTATATAATCAACTATAATTTGATTGGTTAAATTCAAATATATTGATTACTATAATCCAATTATATAATCAACTATAAATTGAAGTAGTTTGAATACAGTCCAACTGTTCAATTAAAACAACAATTAAATATTAGCCATACTTATATATTTAAATAATGACGAAAAATGAAATGAGCGCGTATTGGCAAGTATCTAAACGAAATTGCAAATTTAATACTTGCCTCCCACTATTTTTCAGCGAGCCTCTAACCCTCTCGGGAAACCTAGTTTCCTAGTAGGCTAGGATCCCGTTAAATAACACACAACCTTGAAGTTGGCCAACAACCTGTATGATATTTAACTAGGTAGATCTTTAAGATCAATTGGTTCTCATCCAATTCCTAGATCCAGTAGGTGGACATCCAAATCCGAAACATATATCTAATATATGCCAATATATCCGATATATTCCCTAACCTTTTTCCTCTGAATCAACTAAGTCTTGGCTTTGGCACAACAAACTTAATGATTCCAGTTAAGCGGGACCCATTGACCTTGGAAAGCTTCGTAATCGACGATGGACAAGAAGTGATCTTGACTTTGGCCAACAAATCGCAACTTGGACAAGACATACGATATGGAACAAAGCTTTCATGATTCAAACACATCCGCGATGGACAAAGGTCTTGACTTTGGCCAACAAACCAGTGCCAATCTTGGATCTTGAGAATGAATCATTCAATGGAAGGAAAACGCTTAATATTTGTTGAGGGTTTTTCGCGTAATTGGCAACCAATTAATTATCTTTGATTAGGTCTCATCATACACCCTTAAGCATGCATTCTAAAAGCATAATAAGGCGTGGTAAATAAATTAATAATGATATGCGGATGGATATTTAAAACATTTTACTCCTAGAATAAATCCCTCCTTTTCCTCTCTCCCGCTAGCACAAATCTTACTTCTACCCAATTACATAACACTTCTAAATAAACCTCATTTACATTGAGGGGAATAGGTGAGAAGAGAAATACAAAGAATCAAGAGGTAATAGTCTGGACACACAGGTCCAATTTAATAAATTCTAAATTTATTACAACAATTTCCAAAATTTCCCTCACCCATCTAATATCCATCCGATATACATTATTCATACATCACATTCATGTATTCACACAAAGCATGTTATCAATCAATCTAATCCAATTAATTAATCTTTGATTAATGACCATCCAATGTTCAAACAACGATTTGATTTGCGCGAGTCCAACTCATTTTAAGAATAAGTACTCAAAGTACGAATTCTTGAATTATATCAAACTACAATATTAAATCCAATTTAATTTGTATTCAATACTAATTCTTTATTTAATTCCAAATTAAATAATTACACTTTATTAATGAGCCTTTGCGACTTAGATTCTAAATCTAATCTTAACGGGTCTCAAAGCCCAATTTAACATCTAATGTCAATTTAATTAAAGTCCAATGAGCTTTCAATTAATTTATAAGGCATGGGCTTTGGCAACCAAAGCCCAATAAGGAATCACCCTTTGCCAAAAATCAATTTAGGCCCATTAGGCCCAATTAAAATTTTAAAGGCCCAATATATTATATTTGGACTTTATGGAAATGGTTTTAGGCCCATTTGGATCCAACCAATTAACCTAAACCAAACTTGGCCCAACCAAGCCCAATAAGCCCAAATACAACTTTATTAGCCCAATTCCAAATTTAGCCCAACTAATTAAATTCCAATATTCCAAATATCATAATTTAATCAATTAAAATGCATCACACTAATTAATTATCTAAATTAACATTTCCAAAATATCAATTTAATCAAATAATCATGCTTTAATTTGTTCAACACATGTCCAACATTATTGAAACAAAAAATCATCTCATTTCATGCTTTGAAGTTCACGGTATTTTGGGGTTTAATAAACCGATTTCGATTTCAATTCAATTAAATCATTAATCAATTTGTCCCAAGTCTTTAAACTCATCCAATGATCAAAAGAACAAAAAATACCATGACTTAGGGCATATAACATATTCGGCCAAGCCAAAATAATTGGGGAAAATTAATCCAATTCAATTTTCATCAAATTGATCACATATAACTCCAAGTTATCCATATACAAGCATGCTCAAATAAATAATTTGGTTAAATCATGCTCAAATCAAATTTACCCAAATTTTACCCTAAATTCAATTTCATGCTTAATAACCGCTCTGATACCATTGTTGGGTTTTCTAGGTCAAACCAAGATCAAATTAAGCAATGAAATGTGCGAATACAACAAAGTAAAGTAGCGGAAATACTCACTTTGATCGGCTTTTGGATGCGATGAACACAAAAAATTTATTCATGAGTTTCGGCCAAGCCTTCCTTGTGTGGATCTTCAAGCTCCAAGCTTTGAGTGTTGATTCCATGCTCATGAATGGGTTTCCCTATCACCTTTGAATGATCTCTTTAGTGTGCTAGCACTTGGAAAAATTTGCAACAAATTGTTTCCTATCCTTGTATACGTCTCGGCTAAGCCAAGAATTTTGAGAGGAAAAATGGCTATTGCCGTGAGGGAGAGAGAGAAGAAGGAAGATGTGTGTCTTTTTTTTTTTTTTTTTGTAATTTGATTTCAAAAATCCAAAAATCAAGATATACCAAACATTTGGTAATCGACTTCCATCATTACCAACTTGGAGTGTAAAACAAGTTTCCATCATTTCCTATACCAACTTCCATCACCATAAAGGTGAATGAATGACTAGTGATGTGACTTGATGTGACTTGTGGGTCCCACTTGAATTCAAAATTCGAGTGGGCCTGCAAACACTCCCGGGCTCGGGTTCGCTAATTTCGAATTAACGAATTTTCTGTTGCGATGTAATTAAATCAAATTTAATTAAATAATTATGCCTAGCAAAATTACTATTCATGTCGCTAGCGAATTAATTCTAAATTAACTCGTTCGCCCGAATTAAAATCTAATTTTAATTCCGCGTCGAAATCTGATTTCGTATAATATATCGAATATATTATTTTATCGATTAATTCTAAATAAATCGTTCTCTCTCTTTTAATAGTATTTTATCCCAGATAAAATTTCTCCGTAATTAATCCTAGATTAATTTTCTCTCTCTTATAATTAATCCCAGATTAATTATGTTCGAGTCATACGTCATCAGTGAATCTTCGAGAAACAACCCATTAGATCCCTGGATATGTTAGTAGTAAATCCGGTCATCGGACTATCCGAACACGTACGTAACTAGTACTACGTTTTTACCGATTTACAAGACATGATTGGCTTCTAGTAAAGCACTGTGCCTACCCAATTTTCCAGAAATATTCTTAAAGAATTATATAATTTGTATCAGGCGTAGTATACGTAGTATTGCGTATTTCGATCCAGTATCGGATCTCATGTGCTAGGCCTGGGGTTGGAATTGTGTCTGCCCCGTACGAAGCAAATATCGAATCTCTAGTAACTAGTCTCTATAATCGGATAAGCATGACCTAGTCATATTATCCCGATAGCTGCAGCATATAAGAGCACAAGTTCCGTATCCTACGTGACCATCGTCTCCATATGACTGAAGTGATACTTCCATCTTGACATCACACCCAATACACTACGATTCTCAATATACCCAGAAGAGGCGTACACAGAACCTGTTAAGGCCCTGGACGACCAAAACCAAAGTATATTGATTGTCGCAAGTATTAGTGGTGCAAGTCTCAGGTTAAGACCAAATACACCTACCCTGATTCGGACTTCCATAGACACATAGTCATACTACCAATGGAATTTCGAGGGGTCTATCCAGAGTGAAGCTGTTTCCGTACCATCGGTAAACACAAACTCCTATCACACTTGCATAAGTATCAAATACTTAAATATATGAGAACTATGCCGTTATGCTCCCACAACGCGCACAAGTGCAATACTAGTCTATTCTGCATTATCGATGTCCAATCTCGATAATACTATGACTATGGATATTTTAATAATTAAACCTTAGTGGATTAATACTGTCTCATATCTTATTAATCTGGTACTAATCATATGGACTTTTATCATTTATGTATCTTGGTAATCCAATTACAAATGATAAAAGAGCAATTTCCTTTGTCATATAGTTAATTTGTACAACAACACCATGTTCTGTACAAATAGTGATGTTATGGGTCATAATTATCCAACAATGAGGGATGCCATTTGAGCTGTAAGTGCAACAATAGGATCCACCTCGTATATACCAGCCACCTTAGTCACAGTAGAGCGTTTATTTGGCCATTGGAAATTATTAATGGCCATCTCCTCTAGCAGAGCAAGGCATCTTCAGCAGATTTCTTGAACAGGATTCATCCAGCAGCTGCATCGACCATGGTCTTGTTTGGACCATTCAACCCATTGTAGAATAACTGAATTTGAACTCAGTCTTCAAAATTATGATGTGGGCACCTCATTAGTAGATCTTTAAAGCGCTCCCAGGTCTCGTACAGATTCTCAATCTCCAACTACCTAAATATGCTAATTCTTGTTCTTAGTTGAGCTGATTTAGCGGGTGGAAAAAACCTTGCAAGAAATTTTGTAGCTATATCCTGCCATGTCAGGATGCTCCCCATCGGTATTGATTGCAGCCAACCTCTTGCTTAGTCCTTTAAAGAGAATGGGAATAAACGTAGCCTGATTGTCTCTTTAGTAACTCCATTTATCTTTATTGTAACTGCCATCTCCAAGAACATCCGTAAATGTACGTTAGGATCCTCTACAACTAAACCCCCAAACTGGTTCTTTTACACCATGTTGATCAATGTAGGTTTCAGCTCAAAGTTATTACCATTGATTGGTGGGTGCGTAATCCCAGAATAGTTATCGTCAATGACTGGTTTAAAATGATCCTGGATTGTCACCTGGCGTGGGTTGTTCTCTATATTCGTAGCCGCCATTGCTTCATTTTCAATTTTTCTTTCTTTCCTTAGTCTCCTCGTTGTTCTTTCTATTTCAAGAACAAAGAGAAGTGAGTCAAGAATTGTGGATCTTCGCATTCACTGAATCACAGAAAGATAAGAAAAATACCAAAATAAAAATAAAATTAACAATAATAAAATAAAAATAAAATAAAATCTAATTTGAAGCTAAGGTTATTTGGTAATAGTATTATTGTGAATTAAATTAACAATCCCCGGCAACGACGCCAAAAACCTGTTGTGATATTTTATATCGTACCGCAAGTGTACGGTGTCAAGTTTTAGTAAAGATGAGTGAAAGAATGTCGAACCTACATGGATTGTATTCAACTCACACTAAGTACTATAATTGATAATCCTAACTTTATTTAGAAAATAACTAAATTTAGATTAAAAACTAAATAAACAAGATAGTAAAAAGTTTAATAGAGATAATCCAAGAAGGGAGAGATTCTAGAGTCTGATTTCACCTAGTTATCCCCTATGTATTTGTTATACCAATCAATTCTTATTCAGTTGCATTGTTTATAAGCCAAGAACCCTAAATTATTCTAACTCTCTCTCCCGAGTGCCGAGTGAATATATTATTAATTACATATTTTGATATCCCTATAAAAATCTAGTAATTAATTACGCTATGTGATTCTTTGTTAACAACTTCGAATGGATTATATATTCTCCAGAACTCTACAAATATCCTAAGTTATATTCTCTAGTTCCTATTCAAAATTTCTCTCTCCCGAGTGATAGATTCTAAACATTCATCATCTCAATTTGTGGCCAACAAACTGGAAGGATTAAATGCAAGAGAATATAAATAAACTGAATTAAAACTTTATAACAATCAAATTGGCAAACAACACATAGGTTCAAGCATTGACTACATCATCTTCTAGAATAATAAATTTAGTTCATGACCAAATAATAAAACAATGAAAGTATGGTCATGAATCTAATAGAAATCATTAGAGTTAAAGAAAGAAATTAGAAGATTAAACCCGAATCAAATCCCTTCATCTTCGGATGTCACCGCCTTCGTCTCCTCTTGTCTCTTTTCAATCTTCCTCATTGGATCTCTCTAAAATATATATTTTTAACTCTTGAGTTGTGTATTAGCCTCCCCATTTTAGGGTTTTGGACGAGCTTCTATATTTATAGGGAAGTTTTGAAGTCATTATGCTTGTAAAATAGTGAAAATTGATGATTATGGGCTTCAGTCGCATCGTCGCAGTGCCGAATTTGGCGTCGCGATGCCCAACTCACGGGAAATTACTATGTCAGCACTCTGAAGGGGCGTCGTGATGCCAGTAACATTTTCTGGCTTGCTGATTTCTGTGATCCAGTCTTTCCCGTGTGATTCTGTTGCGTCCTTAAGGTCCCAAAACATGTCCAATTGCTCTAAGATCCTTGTTCTAATACTTCATATCAATCAAACATCAAAGAAACTACAAAATATATTAAATGAGACGGAATCTAACGAAATAATAAGCTAAGAGTGCAGGAATAAATGGGTATAATCCGTATTTATCAAGAGTGTTCTTATAAAAAAGAAGGCTTTTATTACATAACCAAGAATTACATGTAATGAACCTAGGAGAAGAAGTAAACAAGGACACCTTATTTTGTGCTACCAAGTAATCAAAGATATTGGCAGAGGGATGACCTAAACGGGAGTGCCAATCAGTGACAGAGGCTACCAATGATGACAAAGCAAGCCGAGGAGAGGACCGAGGCCACTCATATTTCTGTTGCGATATTATCCTGTAAGTATACGATTTCAAGTTTTAGTAAAAGATAATTGAAGAGTGTCGAACCCATATGGATTGTAATCAAACTCGCTCTAAGTACTATAATTGATAAACTTAACTTTATTTAGAAACAACTTTAAAATAATCTAAATTAAAACTAAAAAACTAAATAAGCGAGAAATCAAAACGCTAAATTTAGAAAAAATCAAGATGAGATAGATTCTAGAGTCTGATTTCACCTAGCTATCCTATATGTATTTGCTATGCCAATAAATTCTTATTCAGTTGCATTATTTATAAGCCAAGAACCCTAAGTTATGCTAACTCTCTCTCCCGAGTACCGAGTGAAAATATTATCAATTACCGACTTTGATATCCCTATAAAAATCTAGTAATTAATAATTCATTACGCTATGTGATTCTTTATTAACCACTTTAAAGATATTATACGTTCTCCCGAACTCTATGACACTTATAGGTTATATTATCTAGATCCTATTCAAAATCTCATCTCCCTAGTGATAGATTCTAAACATGCATCATCTTAATTTGTGGCCAACAAAGTAGAAGCATTAAACACAAGAGAATATAAATAAACTGAAATAAAACTCCGTAATAATTAATTTGGCAAATAATACATAGGTTCAAGCATAAGCTACATCATCCTCTAGAATAATATATTTAGTTCATGACCAAAGATACAAACAATGAAAATAGAGCATAAACATATTAGAAATCATTAGAATTTGAAGAAAGAAACTAGATGATAAAACCCGAATCGAATCCCTTCATCTTCGGACGTCATCGCCTTTGTCTCCTCTTGTCGCTCTTCAATCTACCTCCTTTGATCTCTCTAAAATATGTGTTTAGAGCTCTTTGTTGTGTATTAGTCTCCTCTTTAGGGTTTTAGACGAGTTTATATATTTATAGGGAAGTCTTAGAGTCCCTGTGCTTATAGAATAATGATATCTGAAGATTTTGGGAGTCTGCAGCAGCGTTGCAACGTTAGAATTGGCGTCGCAACTCCTATCTCTCGGGAAATTACGTCTCTTATCTTGTCTGGGCATCTTGACGCCAGGCCAAATTTTTAGGATAGTGATTTCTGCCTATTTAGCTTTCCCACATGCTTCCGATGCGTCCTTAAACTCTCAAAACAAGTCCATTTGCCCCAAGGTCCATGTTCCAATGATTCTTATCAATAAAACATAAAAGAAACTACAAAATACATTAAAATGACATGGAACCTAACAAAATAGTAAGCTAAGAATGCAGGAATAAGTGGGTATAAACCGCACTTATCAAACACCCTAAAACTTAAGATTTTGCAAGTCACGAGCAAAAGACTAAGTAAAAACTAAATAAATAAAAAATAAACAAACAAAAGTAAAAAAATTAACTCGGCGACTTTCGTAGGGATTACGATTGTATTTAGCGTATGCAACAAGCGTTTAAACCCCTAGATGGCCCTAGTGGACAAGTTATAGTCTCGCGAGGGCTTACATCGATGATACCCACAAACATCATCCACACACAAGCAATCATTCAAAAATAATAAAGGCAAATAAAATATTCTCGGTAGTTACACATAATATTGTCCTAAAAAAATGCCTACCAATGAAATCAGAGAACCTTCAAAGTACTCAACGCAACTTAAATCCAAGTTCTTGAATAAAACATCTAAGCTTGACTCACAATGTGTTTGTGTAAAGGTTTTGTCATAACTCGACTCCTAAGTAAGCCAACGCGATGATTTCGTCTCAAAAATTGAGATCCGATGGGTCAAACCAACTTAGATATCTCAAAAGTACTATGTATTTGCCTATTCTGTGCTCAATATGATACAATTTTTTTCTCTTTTTCTTTTTTTCATTTTTTTTCAACACACCTACCATTTAAGGTAGCATTTCTCCTCATGGTGGTCCTAACACTCGCCTATGGGTAGCTTCACGCTTGACCGGCGTAATCACATGAGTATAACGCAAGCGTACGTATCATTCAAGTAGTATAAAAAGTATCGATCCCACGAGGACTTAATACCTAAACTATTAATTTATGAAGCCAAGTTTTACAAGTATCTAATGGATTGATTGTTTGATTGGATGGTGACTTTTAATTTAAAACTAGTAAATAAAATTGTGCGAAAGAAGATTGAGGAAAATTCAAGATTTAGAAACTATCCAGGGTTGTGAATTATTCCAATATCTTTTTAAAGATGAAGTGGTTGTTTTACGTTTGTGTAATATATCGATTTATTAACCTGGAACACGAAATTATGCAAAAGCCTCTTCCGATGGTCAGATACAAATACCCAGTGTAACTTAATTAATCATATTCCTATGTCAACCAAGTTACCTAAATTCATTAAGATTAAGTTCCAATTATGGCTACCCCCGCCCGACAGGTATATTCCTATCCTGTAAGGAAATCTATTAAAGGGTTATCTATCCTCAAAAAATATCGTGGGCTATTGAGTCTAGGGTTTAAACCTAAAATCACTTTTCCAAGTTCATTTTAATTTTACCAAATCAATCTTATTAATGGCCAGTTAACAGGAAGCATTAAGCTTAAGACTCAATAAATAAACCTTTATATTACCCAAACTGTAAATTAACCCCTTATAAACTGGTGATATTGGAATTCATCACAACCCCAGATAATGGGCTTAGTTACGACACATATTTAAGGCTAAGAAAAGCTTAATTAAAATAAAAGACATAAAGTAAATACTGAAAAGTAAATGCTGAAAAGTAAAGGCGGAAAAGTAAATACTGAAAAGTAAATGCTGAAAAGTAAAAATTAAAATACAATAAAAGAAAATGCTAGAGTAAAATGATCCACTTTTATCACTAGTATTTTAGATATCTTCCTTATTATAATATATTAACTTGTGTGATATTACCAACCAGCCATATAGGCGGTAACCTGATTAAGTCAAATTAATAATTAATTACCAACTGACTAACCAGGCGGTATCCATGCTTAGTCAGATTAAAACCAATTTATAATTAATTACCAACCGACCAATATACCGGTATCCTCATTAAGTCAGGTTTTAAATAATTATTATATTACAATTAAGGGAGATTAATCTAAATAATAGTAATAAAGGTTTTACCTTTTACCCAAGTAGGGGAGTTATCTCTTCATTTCTGAAAAGTAAAAACTGAAAAGTAAAGAAAGGAAAGTACTGTGCGTAAAAGTAAAATACAGAAAGTAAAGAATGAAAAGTAAAAAAAAGAAAGTAAAAATACGGAAATTAATTACTGAAAGCTGTAAATAAACAAACAAGATACAATCTTCTTAGTATTCTTAAGGAATTACATAGAAGAAAGCATGAATTCAAATATGAAATTCGGCCTTTTATATATAGGTAAAAAATGGTCTGCGCGTCGCGACGCATGGATTGTTCTTGCGTCGTGATGCGCCGATGATGATCGCCACGTGTTGTTGCCTTTTGCTGAGATGGTGACACGTGACAGAGCTTGAATGATTAACTCAATAATTGTGTTGACGTGGCGCTGATGTGGCATTTGACCGAATTATTTTGCTGAAGTCATTGATGATGTGGCGATGATGATTTTCAGCAACATGTGATGATGACACGTGTCTGTCGCACGTTAGCATGATTTGCTGTGATGTTGACACGTGGTAGACGCACGTTAGCAAATTTGGCGCACGTTAGCAGACTGCGTATTTTAGCAAAACTTCTCTGATTGGTCCACGTGTCCCGGCGTACGTTAGCCGACTTCGGCGCACGTTAGCGGTCGCGATGCCGGCTTCATTTCGCAACGCGCGAAATGCCCATTTTGCCCCTTTTTGTCTTTTTTCATTGTTTTGGCCCCGATTTACTTCCATAGAGTCCTGAAACTTTATTTATCTACAAAATAACACAAAACAGATCAAAATATACACAAAACTCAAGAATCTATACAAAATATTAGGTCAAATGAGTGGGAAATAGTGATACATTTACCACTCATCACACCCCCAAACCTAACATTTTCCTAGTTTTCGAGCAAAATAACAAAATAAAATAACATAAACATCTTTAAAATAAAATTAAGCTAAGCCACTTTCGTATGGATCACGGTTGCATTTAGCGTATGCAATAAGCCTTTAAACCTCTAGGTGTCCCTAGTGGACAAGTTGTAGTCTCGTGAGGGCTTACAGCAACGATACCCACAAATGTTTTACAAAAGTAAAAAGTTAGTAAAACTAATGCACACAAAAACAAAAATATAAGAGAAAAGAGAATAAAGAAGTTAGTGACTAACCAGGTGAAACTTCATATCCAAGTTTAGAGTTGTTTTCTTTCTTTCTAAATTACTGAATAAGTAAATTCTCTGATTATTTTTACCATTCTTCATACACACAGCTAATAAAATATTAATCAACTCATTTTTACCCACAATAGGCACAAGTGTAGTTGAAAAAAATGTAATATTTTTGTCCTAAAGTTATATCGAAATTCACACTTTTTTAAGCAATGAAATATTTTTCTGATTTTTTTATATTTATTTATATACAATATCTTCAATACAAGTAGCGAGCTTTAGGCCAGTGACTCCCAAACCAGTTGGCTTTAGGGCACTAGGTGTTAAGACACCCCTACAGACTTAATTACTCAGACTTCAGATATATATATATATATATATATATATATATATATATATATATATATATATATATATATATTTTAATATCTTTGATCCATGTAGCGAGCTTTGGGTCAGTGACTCTCAAACCAGTTGGCTTTAGGGCACTAGGTGTTAGACACCCATACAGACTTAATAACTCGGATCTCAGACGTTTTTTTTTTATCCCATCATTTTTTAAAGATGCTTCCTCCAATTAAACCAGAGCACTGAATATTACAAACTTGTCAATTACAACTCATGTCCATATGTTACCATGCATGTTGATAATACTTGTCAACTGAGCATATGAAGATCCATTTTAATTAGTTTTATGGAGAATTCACAAATTAAATAATTTAAAAGGAAATAAACAAAAATTAACTTGTTACGAAATAAGCTGAGATACGTCTCAGGAATGGAAATTCCTTACACATCTATCTCACACCAATTTCACCCGATTAATCAAATTAAAAACAAAAAAACACAAAATAATTTTTTTGATTTTTGTAAATTTTTTTTAATTTTTTTTTGAAAATTTCGGACTAAAAAAAAACAACATAAAAATAAAATACTACAATTATTCCCCACCCTCAAACCTAAATGAGACATTGTCCCCAATGTCTTAAAAAGTAGAAGATGAATTTAGAAGATAGTACATGGTTAGGTGAAATTATACATTAAAATTAAGGGTTAAGATCCATATTTATCCGATGTTTCTTACGATCATTATCAGACAAGTTTACCTTCGGAATGATATGGTCAATTTATGGTTCAAAGGCTAAAATTTGATCAATTAAATCCAGGGCAGTTCTGGTAATGAAGAGGAGTTCTTTTAAAGGTTTTGACACGAACCCATTTCTCCGGGCATTATCAAGAAATACACAAAGAAAATCATAAAATCCATCAGCGTTAAATAGTCCAATCGGTTTCTGGTGTATGTTCAAGTTCGCCCAAGATAGCACTGTAAAAATCTCCTCAAACATGCCCAACCCTCCTGGAAAAGCAATAAAAGCATCATCATGGTTAATCATTTCCACCAGTCGTTCAGACATACCTGGCACGATCAGTTCTTCTCCGTTTGATGGTCCAATAAGATTCGCCTCTACCAAAGGTTTTTGGGATGATTCCCAAGACTTGACTGCCTCCTTCATGTACGTCATTTGAAACGATCCCCATTAGTCCAATATTGCCACCGCTATATACTAGGTGCATATTCCTTTCAACTAAGACTCGACCCAATTCCTGTGTTGCCGCTATGTATTGTGGCTTAGTACCAAGACTAGTACCACAAAAGACACAAATATTTACAACTCGTCTTCTTGAAGTGGCTTCCATTTTTATCTGGATGCCTTCAAAAGTGCAATGATGAGTTGAATTTATAACACCTGAAAAGGGTTAGTAATAATAGCACTAGTATCTTCCAAAGGATGATTAGTAGCAAAACAGTAAATCGTGAAAGGTCAAAAAGTCTGGATCCTGTCGGAAATAATAAAAGAAAATAACAAAACAAATCACAATTATTAGGAAAAGACAAATAGATATAATATTTATAAGAATGTAACAGTTTGATTGACGTCTATGCGTTAGGGACAGGCTTCCCATCCAATTTTTTTATAAATTGGCAAATATGGTCTTTTTTAGTCAGATTCTCGAGACTTAAATGTTGTCTTTCTTTATGGAATTGTGTATATAACATTTGAATTGCATGATGCACACATCCAATGGGATGCGTCTTAAGAGTCTTAGATATGTCATCCAAAGACTCCTTACTTAAGCCATCCCTAATGAATTTAATTTTATCTTCACGGTTATCAGACATCATTCCTAAGGAACGACAACGAGTATTACATGTCATACGAGCACATTTATAGCAAACACCCATTCTTTTAGCTCTTCTCTTTTTAGCATAGGTACTTTTTCCTAAACCAGGCAGATATGAAATAAAAAAGTCAGAGGACTCACCTGCCAATCGGACCCGTGCTTCAATAATCCAACGAATATCATTAGGAATACCTTTGATCATCAGAAGTCTCATATGTTCCAAGCGAGCTTTGTAGACTTTCATCAGAGAGTTTTGAGGTAGAGAAGGAAATTGCTTGTGAAGATTTGCGAGAACGTCTTCCATTGTGAAATATGACTTTACCTACACAAATGAAACACACAAAAATAACTAATCACAATATATACACAAATTGCATGGGTTACCTCTCTGCCAGCGCTAAGTTTAAAGTCGTCAGCTAGACATGACTGCCCGAACGTTAGGCTGGATCTGAAAGTGTGACACTTTATTTTTGTCGCTCAATTGATTCTCCTTAGTAGTTCTTGACACGTTGGATGTTAACTTTGAATGTGTTGTTGGACTTGGGGTTGTATATCTCAATAAATTCGTATGGTAACACCTGAGTAATCACAAATGAACCTGACCACTTTGATTTTAGCTTTCCGGGAAAGAGTTTCAACCGTGAATCGTATAACAACACCTGCTGCCCTAGCTCCAGTTGTCTGCGCACTATTTTTTATCATGCCATTTATTCGTCTTTTCTTTGTATAGTTTGGCATTCTCATAAGCTTGTAAGCGAAATTCCTCCAATTCATTGAGTTGGTGGAGTCTTTTCTTTCATGTAGCTTGTAGATCAATATTTAACTTCTTCAGTGCCTGATACGCCTTGTGTTTAAGCTACATTGTTAGATGGCACGCTTTCCCAAACACCATTCGATATGAGGACATACCAATATGTGTCTTGTAAGTTGTCCGGTAGGCCCATAATGCATCATCTAGTTTTTCAGACCAGTCCTTCCTCGTTGATCCAACGGTTCTTTCCAAGATTATTTTGATCTCCCTATTTGAAAGTTCAAATTGTCCATTTGACTGTGGATTGTAGGCAGTGGCAACTTTGTGAGTAAGTCCGTATTTGGATAGGTGTGATTCAAAGTATCTGTTGCAGAAATGTGTGCCACCGTCGCTGATAATTGCCCGAGGTGTTCCGAAGCGAGTAAAAATTTTCTTTTTAAGGAATTTAATCATAATTTTTGAATCATTTGATGGCAGTTCAATTGCTTCAACCCATTTGGAGACGTAGTCTACCGCAACTAGCATGTATAGGTTTCCAAATGATGGAATAAAGGGTCCCATAAAAATCAATACCCAATACATCAAATATCTCCACTTCCAGAATGTTTTGCAAAGGTCATTCATTTCTTCTTGAAATATTTCCCATTCTCTGACACCTGTCACATTGAAGAGGAAACAGATAAGCATCTTTAAAAAGAATAGGCCGGAACAAACCTGATTGAAGGACTTTGGCTACAGTTTTATTCCCGCTGAAGTATCCGTTGTATGGTGATGAATGACAGTGCTGCAAAACACTATTGACCTCCTTCTGTGGAACACACCGTCTCAGTAATTGATTAGCACAATGTTTGAACAGGTACGGCTCATCCCAGATATAATGCTTGACTTCTTTGAAGAATTTCTTCCATTGCTGAGTTGTCCATTCCAACGGCCATTTTCCCGATACTATGTAGTTGACATAGTCAACATACCAAGGGACATCATGATGTTTCATGGCAAACAGCTGTTCATCTGGAAAAGTTTCTTTGATTTACAGTTCTTTGCTAGCTATTTCTCCATTCTGGAGCCTCGATAAGTGATCCGCCACTTGGTTTTCTGTCCCTTTCCTGTCTCGAATCTCCACGTCAAATTCTTGCAATAGAAGTATCCAACGGATCAATCTGGGTTTGGCATCTTTCTTCGTGATCAGGTATTTGATTGCTGAATGATCTGTGTAGACCACCACTTTGGGACCCAGCAGATAAGAGCAGAATTTATCAAAAGCGAACACGACTGCAAGCAACTCTTTTTCAGTGGTTGTGTAGTTGAGTTGAGCTTCATTCAGAGTTATGATAGAGTAATAAATGGTGTGGAAAACTTTTGTTTTGCGTTGTCCCAAAACTGCACCTACAGCAAAATCACTAGCATCGCACATCACCTCAAATGAAAGGGTCCAGTCTGGTGCTACAATGATGGGGGCAGAGACCAGCTTCTGTTTTAGGATCTTAAAAAATTTGTGGCATTCTTTGGTGAATTTGAAAGGCACATCATTCTCTAGAAGATTGCATAAAGGTTTAGCAATCTTTGAGAAGTCTTTGATAAATCTCATGTAGAAGCCAGCATGTCCAAGAAAACTCTGAATCCCTTTGACAGATGTTGGTGGAGGTAATTTTTCAATTGTCTCAATCTTTGCTTTGTCTACCTCTATTCCCTTGTGTGAGATCCGATGTCCAAGGACGATGCCTTCCTGCACCATGAAGTGGCATTTCTCCCAATTGAGTACCAGTTGGTATCTTCGCACCTTTGTAACACATGTTTCAGATTTTGTAAGCAGTGGTCGAAAGAGTCTCCAAACACATAGAAATCATCTATGAAAACCTCCATACTTTGTTCCAGCATGTCTGAGAAGATGGCCATCATGCAACGTTGAAACGTGGCAAGGGCATTACATAGTCCAAATGGCATCCTACGGAAAGCAAAAGTACCATACGGACATGTAAAATTGGTTTTCTCCTAATCTTCTGGGGCGATGGCAATCTGATTGTACTCTGAATATCCGTCCAGAAAGCAATAGAATTCATGTCCCGCCAATCTATCTAGCATCTGGTCAATGAATGGTAGCGGAAAATGATATTTCCTTGTTGTTTTGTTTAGCTTCCTGTAGTCCATGCATACTCTCCAACCAGTCACCGTTCTTGTTGGAATCAACTCGTTCTTTTCATTTGTGACTACAGTAATTCCTCATTTCTTCAGAACACATTGCATAGGACTCACCCAAGTGCTGTCAGAGATGGGGTAGATGATGCCGACATCCAACCATTTGATAATTTCTTTCTTCACGACCTCCTTTATGATTGGATTTAGTCTCCGTTGATGCTCTACTGTGGGTTTGTACTCATCGTTCATCAAAATTTTGTGCATTCAAAATGATGGACTAATGCCTCAAATGTTTGCTATAGTGTAGCCAATGGCTTTCTTGTGTTCTCGTAACACTCTCTGTAAATTTTCTTCCTGCTCTAATGTTTACGAAGAATAAATAATTACAGGTAATTCAGAAGAGTTTCCTAAGAAATCATACCTGAGATAGCTCAGAAGTAACTTTAGCTCCAACTGTGGTGATTCTTCAATCGAAGGCTTGATTTGCTCTTTCTTCGGTAGTTCCAGACTTTCCACATGTGGTGTCGATTTGAAGCGAAATGGCTTGTCAATATAGTTGATAAATTCCAGAATTTCAACATCTAGCTCGCTGTCAGTCATATTGGTGATGCAAGCTTCAAGTTTATCCGTGGGAATTGTATCAAGATCCTGGATGATACTATCAACAACATCAATTATGAAACATTCCTCCTCATTTTCTTCACTCGGGAATTTCATTACTTTGAAAACATTAAAAGTAACTTCTTGGTCCTGCACTTTCATGGTTAGTTCTCCTTTTTGTACATCAATAACAGTTCAACCTGTAGCCAAGAATGGTCTCCCAAGGATGATAGGTACATCTTTGTCTTCTTTCATATCAAGGATAATGAAATCTGCTAGGAGAATGAGTTTGTCAACTTTGACCAGCACATCTTTAAAAACACCTCTTGGAAATGCGAGCGTTTGATCAGCAAGTTCTAGAGAGACTGAGGTGGGCATTGCTTCTCCAATTTGCAGTTTCCTGTAAATTGAAAAAGGCTTCAAATTAACACTTGCACCTAAATCACAAAAAGCCTTACTGATATAATATTTTCCAATGGTGCATGGGACAGTGAAACTGCCAGGATCTTTCAACTTTGGGGGAAGTTTCCTCTGAATGATGGCGATGTATTCCTCTGTCAATGCTACTGTCTCGTAATCTCCCAATCTCCATTTTCGTGAAAGAATGTCTTTCATGAATTTGACATAGCTGGGCATTTCTTCCAACGCTTCTGCAAATGGGATGTTGATGTGCAGCTTTTTGAACACCTCCAAGAATCGAGCAAACTGCTTGTCCAATTTGCTTTTCTGGAGTCACTGTGGAAAATGTTGAGGTGGAGTGATTCTTTCTTGATCTTTTTCCTTTGTTTCTTTTTCCTCCATCTGTGGAACTGCATCTTTTGGAACTTCTTCAATGGATGCCTTGATTCCAACATCTTTGTTGATTTCAGTACCGCTTTTCAAGGTAATGGATTGACATTGCTCCTTCCCTCGGTTCCTTGGATTTGGTTCTGTGTTGCTAGGAAGGTTACCTGGCTGTCTGTAACTCTGAGCATTGGCCAGTTGTCCCATTTGATTCTCCAGTGCTTTAATAGAAGCTGAATAACTTTGATTCAATGCTACTTGATTTTGAACCATAGCTGCTAAAGCATCGAATTTTACTTCTTGCTTTTTAACTGGGCCAGCACTTCTGTTATTCCTGGTTCTTTTTCATACTCTTGGCCTTTATTTTATTGTTGGAATCCAGATGGTGGATAGTTCTTTTTCCCTGAATTATTGCTCCATGTGAAATTGGGATGATTCCTCCACCCTGGGTTATAGGTGTTAGAATATGGATTGTTTCTCTGTCTGTTGAAATTGTTGACATAGTTCACCATCTCTTCTTGTTGGTTGTAAGATTCTGATTCTGGTGCTCCTCCAAATGGTGAACTTGTGGATCCACCATTAACCTTCATGTTAAGAGTTTCCAGATTTTTGCAAATTATATCCAGCTTGGAATTCAGTGTTGTGTTGGCTCCAACTTCATAAATTCTTGCGATTCTTTGGATCATGCCCCTTTCTGTTGGCCACAAAGAATTATTGTTGGCCATTTCTTCAATTAAGTCCCAGGCCTGATCTTCTCCTTTTGCCATCAAAGCTCCTCCAGCAGTAGCATCAATTGTGGTTCTCATTATTCCAGAAAGTCTATTGTAGAAGGTTTGGACTTGTAGCCATTTTGCAATCTCATGGTGAGGACATTTCCGGAGTAAATCATTGAACCTTTCCCAACTCGCAAATGGATTCTGAATCTTGTTGCACAAAGGATGTGATGTCATTCCTCAACTTTGCAGTTCTGGCTGGTGGAAAGTACTTTGCAAGGAATTTGGTGGCTAGAGTGTTCCAAGTTGTGATAGAACCTGCTGGTAGTGAATGTAGCCAAGCTTTAGCTCTATCTTTCAAGGAATATGGAAAAACCTGCAGTCTCATTGCTTCTTCAGCTGCTCGGTTGTAATTGAAAGTGCTGCAAACTTCTAGGAAGTTGCTGATATGGGCATTAGGATCTTCAGTTGCATTCCCCCTAAAATGAACTGACTACTGAATCATCTGGATGCATGTTTTGATGTCACCCGCATTTACTGGTAAGAGAGGAAGTACAATACAGGAAATGAGGCCGTCAACTACCGAAATGGTTTTGTCTCGAATGGGAATTGGTGGTGCAACCTCAATAGGTTCAGGTTCCATGTTGATTAGTGCTTCTTGGCCTTCTCGCCTTTCCCTTCTCAACTATCTGATGGTTCTTTCAATCTATGGGTCAAGCGGTCGGATTTCAAAGCTTCTGGTTCGTCTCATGTAGTGTCTGAGAACCTGAAACACAAAAAAACTGAAATAATAGGTAAAAAGAAAATAGATACGGGTAAAGTTATCTAACCTCAAAACTAATAGTGAAAGATAAATAATTCCCCGGCAACGGCGCCAAAAACTTGACCAGTGTAATCACACGCGTATAACGCAGGCACACATATCATTCAAGTAGTATAAAAAGTATCGATCCCATGAGGACTTAATACCTAAACTATTAATTTATGAAGCCAAATTTTTACAAGTATCTAATGGATTGATTGTTTGATTGGATGGTGACTTTTAATTTAAAACTAGTAATAAAATTGTGCGAAAGAAGATTGAGGAAAATTCAAAATGTAGAAACTATCCAGGATTGTGAATTATTCCAATATATTTTTAAAGATGAAGTGGTTATTTTACGTTTGTGTAATATATCGGTTTATTAACCTGGAACACGAAATTATGCAAAAGCCTCTTCCGATAGTCAGATACAAATACCCAGTGTAACTTAATTAATCATATTCCTATGTCAACCAAGTTACTTGAATTCATTAAGATTAAGTTCCAATTATGGCTACCCCCGCCCGACAGGTATAGTCCTATCCTGTAAGGAAATCTATTAAAGGGTTATTTATCCTGAAAGAAGATCGTGGGCTATTCAGTCTAGGGTTTAAACCTAAAATATCTTTTCCAAGTTCATTTTAAGTTTACCAAATCAATCTTATTAATGGCCAGTTAACAAGAAGCATTAAGCTTAAGACTCAATAAATAAACCTTTATATTACCCAAACTGTAAATTAACCCTTATAAACCGGTGATATTGGAATTCATCACAACCCTAGATAATGGGCTTAGTTACGACACACATCTAAGGCTAAGAAAAGCTTAATTAAAATAAAAGACATAAAGTAGATACGGAAAAATAAATTCTGAAAAGTAAAGGCGGAAAAGTAAATACTGAAAAGTAAATGCTGAAAAGTAAAAATGTAAAAATACAATAAAAGAAAATGCTAGAGTAAAAAGGATCCACTTTTATCACTACTGTTTTAGATATCTCCCTTATTATAATATATTAACTTGTGTGATATTACCAACCAGCCATATAGGCGGTAACCTGATTAAGTCAAATTAATAATTAATTACCAACCGACCAACCTGCCGGTATCCATGCTTAGTCAGGTTAAAACAAATTTATAATTAATTACCAACCGGCCAATATAGCGGTATCCTCATTAAGTCAGATTTTAAATAGTTATTATATTATAATTATGAGAGATTAATATAAATAATAGTAATAAAAGCTTTACCTTTTACCCCAGCAAGGGGAGTTACCTCCTCATTTCTGAAAAGTAAAAACTAAAAAGTAGAGAAAGGAAAGTACTGAGTGTAAAAGTAAATTGCAGAAAGTAAGGACTGAAAAGTAAAGAAAAGAAAGTAAAAATACGGAAATTAATTACTGAAAGCTGTAAATAAACAAACAAGATACAATCTTCTTAGTATTCTTAAGGAATTACATAGAAGAAAGCTTGAATTCAAATATGAAATTTGACCTTCTATTTATAGGCAAAAAATGGTCTACGCGTCGCGACGCGTGGATTGTTCTTGCATCGCGACGCGCCGTTGATTATCGCCATATGTTGTTGCCTTTTGCTGAGATGGTGACACATGGCAGAGCTTGAATGATTAACTCAATAATTGTACTGACGTGGCGCTGACATGGCATTTGACCGAATTATTATGCTGACGTCATTGATGACGCGACGATGATGATTTTCGGCAACATGTGATGATGACACGTGTCCAGCGCACGTTAGCATGATTTTCTGTGATGTTGACACGTGGCAGGCACATGTTAGTAAATTCTGCACACGTTAGCGGTCACGACGCTTGCTTCATGTCGCAACGCGCGAAATGACCGTTTTGCCATTTTTTGTCTTTTTTCATTGTTTTGGCCCCGATTTGCTTCCAGAGAGTCCTGAAACTTTATTTATCTACAAAATAACACAAAAAACATCAAAATATACACAAAACTCAAGAATCTATACAAAATATTAGGTCAAATGAGTAGGAAATAATGATAAATTTACCACTCATCAACGCTTATCGGTTATAAGTGGTATAACTTTTTCTTTTATTTTTTTCAATTTTTTTTTATTTTCTCTCTCATTTGTTTTTAACCAATCCATACATCATAAGACTAGCAAATCGAGATAGACATCTAAGCAAACGGTTATTCATCGACAAATAATTTCTTCAACTAGTCGTTTTGCCAACTACCTAGGTTCTTACTGCTAAAAACCTATTGTTAAGTGCTTACGAGTCTAACTTAGATCACCTACTCAAGGCATCAGATAAAAATCAATTGGGAACTTATATTTTCTAAGATTTCATCTAAAGCAAACAAAATTCATCATTTGACTTATGCTTTACTACGTACGACTTAAAAATAATTTTTTTTTAAATAGCAGGAAATATCACTACATGCACACACCCCCGAACTTAAAACATGCATTTTCCTCAATGTAAGATAAACATACAGAAACAAGAGTGAGGAACAACATTACCGTGCATGGAGTTGATCAGGCTCATGCTGGTCAGAATTTGGTTGCTCGGGCTGTATGGGTTGTACTAATACCTGCATAAAGACACATGCAAACTAATAAACAAGCAAATAACACATAATAAAATAAAACTAAATTAAAGAAAAATAAAAATAAACAAATGCAAGGGTTTTCTCCCCGCTAGCGCTAAGTTTAACATATTCAGCCAGACGTAACCACCTAAGTGGTCAGGGTGGCTTCAATGTAGTAGACTAGGTAGTCTCATCTGCCTTCTTCTTTTGTATCCACCAGTTATTATGACTTAAAAAAGATTGCTTGGCTGGCTATGGCAAAGTAACAATGGAAGGTCATTCAGAGTCTTTTAATTGTTCAGCTATGGGCTCCACCATTGGGCCATGATCTGTAGATTTTCCACCATTTCGAAATTCTGAACTACACATGTGTAGGCACTGTATTTTTGCATGAGCCCAATGATGAGCCTCGTATGGAGGAACTACCTGAAAAGTTACGGAATTTGCGAAAAAATGAATGCTAGAAGGAAGGAAAACCTCCAAAATTAGCCCCTCATCAGATTCAGACTAACTAGCCAGCCTCAGATTCGTTCGGTCATTTTCTGTTTCAAACCTCAGCCTCGGCCCATCAGCCCTTGACGCAACCTCATAGCCTGCTCCCCTAGCCTCGACCCATCTATCCTCAGCCCAAATCGGCCCAGAAAAGCAGTGACCAGTAACCAGTGAAACAACAACCAGCAAACAGCGACCAGCAACCAGAAAAATAGCAAACAACGAACAAGAAACAACAAACATCGAACCGAACCTTGAAACCAACCAGCGATCCTTCCGACGACAGCCT
Source organism: Zanthoxylum bungeanum (assembly GCA_019454045.1). Taxonomy (NCBI): domain Eukaryota; kingdom Viridiplantae; phylum Streptophyta; class Magnoliopsida; order Sapindales; family Rutaceae; genus Zanthoxylum; species Zanthoxylum bungeanum. Next base: position 130,333 of record SKCR01027524.1, read on the forward strand.
AACGCACTTCTGAGAAAGTAACTTAAAAGAAAATACCTGAGGGCACCCTTACCATATTTATTTTATAGTTCCGGATGCTGCATGTCTGGCTGGATGTGAAATACGTCCAGCCGGGTATGCGAAGTCCTTCATCAAAGACGATCAAATTTCCGGTCACATTTTTTTTTCTTTCATTGGCATTTCGTTATTTACCTTTTTTTTTTATCAATTTATTCACTTTTATTGTCGTTTTATTATTTCACCATTATTTTGTTTATTTTTTGTTCATGTTGATGATTATACGTATATGCATTGTTATATATTTTCATATCTATTTTTATGTCCGTTTACATTGCATTGATGATTATGTATGTTATTATCCCTTGTGGCATATCGGATGGAAATCCAGACGTAAATTACATAGCCGAATCTGAATGGATGGTAATGCGGTCAGTACTTGGGATACAACTCCACGTGCCACTCGGTAAATACTCATATATACGTGCTTAACCCCCCTTTTTTTTGCTATTTATTTATTGACGCTTTTCCTACTTTTGATTATTTATTATAATTTTCGTTATCGCATCTCGTATTTCTTAATTTAATGTACTTTTGGAACTACGTTATTGTGATTATTATTTTGGTTGGGTATGTTATTACATTTTTATTCGCTTTTATTCATGAATTGCATTAAGACTTGGTTATACCATTGTCTGAACCCGTCCATTATACTGGCATAAGTAAGGGACCATTCCGAACCCAACGGTTTGAGGTCTTCCCTTGCGAGGGGTGAGTGCGGCCGTAAATATTTCCCAGTTCACACTGGGCGGCGACTCATTTATTCTCCGATTTTGTCCCCCGCAGGATAATCCATACTTTCTACGGGCTGCGAGCTCAACAGTTTCGTGGTCGCCAAACATCATATGCATAGCGGTAAACCCCGTTTCACTCCTACAAATGGCGACTCCACTGGGGGATAGAGAATCGTCCATGAAACAATGCCTTGTAGTGTCCATGGCTTTGGATTTGGTTAACCAAGTCTTATATATTTTGCATACCCGTCTTATCCCCGATGGCGTCATGTATCGTGAAGTCACTTTCACTCAAGGCGGCGGATCGTTATGTGGTGATAACCATCACTCGTTGGCACATACCCTAGGGTATAAAAAAAAGCGTGAACACTTGGTCGCTTGAACCCTTGAGTATGGAGACCTAGTTGTGTGCAACCCTTCGTCGATGAGAGCCTTATACATACCATTGTAAGCCCACATACAAACCATAGTTAAGTGTCCTATAGAAGATACCCTCATGCTTGTGTTTGGGCCCATTATCATTTGGACCTATTTGGCCTTGTCATAAGATACGAACTTATTGGGCCTCTTAAACTGGGACGAGTTTGTATCTTATGATGATTGGGCCAAAAGTTTTCAAAATGATGATGGACCACCTTGTGTTTGGCCCACCTATCATTTGAAGTTATTTAGCCACCTTATCGTAAAAGTGTAAACCTGTTGGGCCTTTTCAACCGGGACAAGTTTACACCTCGCGATAATCTGATTGAACGCTTTAAAATGATAACGGGCCAACTTGTATGAAAACCTTGATGGGCTTAGAAAGTCCAAACATGATCCGAATATGTCAGATGCATGAGTCCGATATCCGCACTGGCTTTCATCCAGAAAGGGTACGCCTTGTTATGGCATATTTATATACTTTTAGATATCTCCAAGTCCGTATCCGCCACAACCGTGATTACCGAAGCCCAATTTGTCATTTCTAGTAATGGTACGATCACCATGATAGGCTTAGTCAATCTTATAAATGGGCGGTCTTTGTCTTTTACTGATGAAGAGAGACTGAGGTAGCTAAGGTTCACCCCTGTAGCATATGGGAGAACAATCTTGTGTACCCACATTGGTGCATAAAATGAGCCATACCTAGGGCAGAAATAGACTTACCACGGGTGTGGGAGGAATAAGGTCGGAAGAGTATATGCTGTTTTGATAACCACATGTATCTCATGCATCTCATGCATACACGCATCATGTTAACACCTTGTCTGAACAACCATCATAGATATATGTTGGGTTAGAGAAGAAGGAAGACTTGTCAAGAAGAGATTAGCAAGCATGAATGCGTCAGACAGTGAAGGTTCCCGCATGGATCAATTAGAGACCAACATCACCAAAATTATCGAGCAACTACAAGCCTTGACCAACGCTGTGGCCAATCTGGCAGTACCCCGCATAGTGGGAACAGAAAATAACGATGATGGAAGGCGTGAGGAGCCCCCGAATAGGGTGAGCGAAGAAATCCCTACTTTTGATGATGACATGGCTGAGTATGCTGCGGGAAGGATAGTCGGGCCTCAGGAAAAGTTATAGAAACTCAGAGAACAAGTAGAGTCATTTACCCGCAAGATAAAGGGAAAACATGAAGATCTATTAGACTATGATGCAATGAATTTCGAAGAACAGCTGCCTCTCCAGTTTAAGATGCCTGACATGGCCAAGTTCAATGGAAATGGAGATCCTAGGGTCTATCTCTGACAATATGTTTCAGTGATGAGTTAAGTGGGTTTGTCGAAGCGCCAGGTGCATAAGATGTTTGGGATGGCACTGGAAGGGGCGCCCGTAGTATTGTATCATGGCCTGGAGAGAAAGGTCAAGGATGACTGGAGGGAATTAACAGAGGCCTTTCTAAACCAATATGTCACAGACATGGAGATAGACTTGTCGCTCCGTGACCTAGAAAACACTAAACAAAAGCCAGAATAGACCTTCAAAGATTATGTGGATCGCTGGAGAAGCCAGCTCTTGAAGATGCAGACATGGCCCTCGGCGAAAGACCAGATTAAGATGATCATTAAGGGCACCAAGCCCTCCATTTATAACAAGCTGAGGAGGGTGACCTCCATGATTAGTGACTTTTGACAGTTAAGAGAAAATGTCATGGATATCGAGGAAGAGGAAGCCGAGAACATAAACTTTTATGGCCAAAATAGAAAGACCATTGGGGGCCTTCAGGGACCAAGCTCGCTCCTGCTGAGGTCACCGCCATTAGAAACAGGTGATTCTCCACTTTTGGTAGACATTTGTCAAAGGTTTTTGAAAAACTGAAGAGGCAATGACTCCTAAAACCCTTAGAACCCAAACCACTTCCAAACCCTATGCCACACCACTTCGACCTAAACCTATACTGTCACTACAACCAGCAAAAAGGCCACGAAACGAACAACTGCGCCCGCCTCAGGCATGAGATCCAAGACCTCATTGACACCCATAAGATACCCGACCCAGAAAAAGAACAACCCAACACACATAGAAACCCACTACCCAACTACCACTCCGTTCCACCACCCACCTACATGATCAACTCCGGCCTGCCCGAAACCTTTTTCCTCTAAACTCACAACCACCAATCTTCTTGCATGGGGTTATGAGACAACATGAGTGAAGATGAAACAGAGCAGGAGAGAGATTTGTGGGAAAAATTCTTGAGCAGTGACAAAGAGGAGGTAAAATTGATGACTCGCAGTGGACGTTTTTATAGTGATGTAATGGAGAAAGGCAAAGAATTGCTAAAAGAAGGCCTAGAGGTGACGGAGAATATGGATAACACCCCTCGGTGTTATCAAAGCATATGACGATATCAAACGAGGAGTCGAATGTACTTTCGTCATAGTAATCAAAGTGGGCTCGATAGAAGACGAGGTGGAGTTCACTGTGCTTGATATCCCAGCTACATTTGCTCTGTTATTGGGGAGGCCATGGTTTCATAGACTTGGGGGCGTGCCATCCACTTTGCACCAGGTTATTAAGTTCCCATATTGAGGGGAAGTCATCACCGTCAAGGCTGAAGTAGACAATGATGTGGCTGCTTTAGACATATAGCCTTTCACAAGGTTCCAAGTGTTGGGTTTTCTAGGTTATCCCAAGATCAAATTAAGCTATGAAAAGTGCGAATAAAACAAAGTAAAGTTGTGGAATACTCACTTTGATCGGCTTTTGCGATGCGAAGAACACAAAAGATCCTCCTTGAAGCTCTCGGCCAAGGTCCTTCTTTGTGCTCCATGGAATTCGGCCAAGCCATTGGTTGTCCTCCTTGAGTTGTCTTCAAGCTCCAAGCTTTGATAATGGATTCCATGCTCATAGATGAGTTTCCCTATCACCTTTGTAAGACCCCTTTAAGTGCTAGCTTTGGAAGTTTTGCCACAAAATTTCCTTGTTCATCATTGTTGTTCTCGGCAAAGAGAAGCAAAAGAGAGAAAAAAATGGCTCCAAGGCCGAATGGGAGAGAAGAGAAGAAGATGAGTTGGTTGTTTTGATTTCCAAAATCTAATACAACTTACACTTTCCAAAAAGTGGTACAAGGCAATTAAAGCCTTTCAACTATTCACATCAATCAAAAGTGACTTACATCACATCACTCAAAGTTGATGTGACTTACATCACAAGAATGACTAATGATGTGACGCGTGATATAACTTGTGGGCCCCACTTGATTCGAAATGCGAGTGGGCCCGCAAACACTCTCGGGCTCGGGTTCGCTAATTCCGAATTAATAAATTTTCCGTTGCGACGTAATTAAATCAAATTTAATTAAATAATTATGCCTAGCAAAATTACTATTCATGTCCCTAGCGAAATAATTCTAAATTAACTCGTTCGCCATAATTAAAATCTAATTTTAATTCCGCATCGAAATCTAATTTCGTTTAATATATCGAATATATTATTTTATCGATTAATTCCAAATTAATCGTTCTCTCTCTTAGTATGAATTTTATCCCAGATAAAATTCTCCGTAATTAATCCTAGATTAATTTTCTCTCTCTATTAATTAATCCCAGATTAATAATGTGCGAGTCATACGTCATCGGTGAATCTTCGGGAAGCGACCCATGAGATCCCCGGATATGTTGGTAGTAAATCTGGTCGTCGGACTATCCGAACACGTACGTACATGGTACTACGTTTTTACCGATTTACAAGACATGGTTGGCTTCTAGCAAAACACCGTGCCTACCCAATTCTCCAGAAATATTCTGAAAGGAATATGTAATCTATATCAGGCGTAGTATAGGTAGTATTGCATATTGCGATCCAGTATCGGATGTCACGTGCTAGGCCTGAGGCTAGAATTGTGTCTGCCCCGTACGAAGCACATATCGGATCTCTTGTAACTAGTCTCTATAATCGGATAAGCATGACCTAGTCATATTATCCCGATAGCTGCAGCATATAAGAGCACCATTTCTGTATCCTACGTGACCATCATCTCCATATGACTGATGTGATACTTCCATCTTGACATCACACCCAACAAACTATGATTCTCAATATACCCAGAAGAGGCGTACACAGAACCTGTTAAAGCCCTGGATGACCAAAACCAAAGTATATTGATTGTCGCAAGTATTAGCGGTGCAAGTCTCAGGTTAAGACCAAATACACCTACCCTGATTCGGACTTCCATAGACACATAGTCATACTACCAATGGAATTTCGAGGGGTCTATCTAGAGCGAAGCTGTTCCCGTACCATCGGTAAACACAACCTCCTATTACACTTACATGAGTATCCAATACCCAAATATATGAGAACTATGCCGTTATGCTCCCATAACACGCACAAGTGCAATATTCTACTATTCCGCATTATCGATGTCCAATCTCGATAATACTACGACTAGGGATGTTTTAATGATTAAACCTTCATGGATTGATACTTTCTCATATCTTATCAATCCGGAACTAATCATATGGACTTTTATCATTTATATATCCAGGTAATCCAATTACAAATGATAAAAGAACAATTTCCTTTGTCACATAGTTAATTTGTACAACAACACCATGTTCTGTACAAATAGTGATGCTATGGGTCATAATTGTCCAACAATCTCCCACTTGGCCTATAACCAATCACTCAAGTGTCCTGCACTTGAACTATGTACGGTTCGTTCAAACTTCTACTGAGAAACTGCTTTCGTCAGCGGATTTACAAAATTACCATATGATGCGATTTATTCGATCATCACATCGCCACGATGTATGATCCGAACAAATCAGATAAATAGTTGAAGTATATACTTAGATCGTTGATGAGACCATTAATTCTTTAGCCTGTGTTGTAGCCTAGCTCAGCTGCTAACAAAACTACTCCTAATCCAATTAGGATTATATAGACCCAAAGTGCTTCTATTGCTGCCTCAGCTGCAGCAATATTCCGCTTTTGTTGTTTATTCGGTAACAGTATCTTGCTTGGAAGATTTCCAACTCACTGTTCCGTTATTCAAACTATATAGTACATTTATTACGACTTATAGTCATTTTTATTAGTTAGGAAACTTGCAGCAGTGAACCCAGTCACTTCAAGTTCTCATTCTCCATAGTATAAGACAGCATCCTTAGTTCATCTAAGATACTTAAGGATGTTCTTAACATCAATCCAGTGACTATCACTTGGATTGGCCTGATTGTGACTCCATATGCTCAAAGTATATGAGGCACTAGGTCGCGTACATATTTTTCAATGTACGAGTTCTCGGAGAGTGGGAACAACCTTTAGATCTATCCAGTAGATCCTTATTCCTAGAATAAAGGTTGTCTCTCCCAAGTAGTCTACGGAGAAGTTTTCATGAAAACCAAGCTTTCACCGATTGTTTTATGGGAATATCATTTCCAAGAAATGATATATCATCATTTTATAGGACATTCACTGTCAGTGCGCTCCCACTAACTTCCTTATATACACAAGAATTATTATCATTTTGAATTAAATCATATACCATTATGATTACATCAAAAATATAGTTCCAAGAACTCAATGCTTGCTTCAATCCATCAATGGATCGAATTAACTTGCAAACCTTGTTTGCTTGTTTTGGTATGACAAAACCGTCAGGATGTTGTAAACATCCTCCTAAAGGTTTCCGTTTAAGGAAAGCGATTTTAACGTTCAGCTGCCATATTACATAAATGAAACATGCAGCATTAGCAAGCATTATCCAAATGGATTTAACCATGGCAATGAGTTAAAAGGTTTCATCGTAATCGACACAATGTTGATAACGATACCTTTTCGCTACAAGCCCAGCTTTGTATGTTGGTATGTTGCCATCCATGTATGTCTTCCTTGAAGACTCATATCGTACCAATAGGCACAATGCCTTCTGGTACATCAACCAGTGTCCAAACTTGGTTGATATACATGGTATCCATTTCGGACATCATGGCACTTTGCCATAATAGGGAGTCGATACCTTGTATCACTTCCTCATACGTAGTCAGTTGTCTTCCTCAATAAGATTGACATCTTTATGAGGTGAGATCAGAAACCCATACCTCCCATGTTATTTTCTGACTCTCTCCGACTTGCGCGGTTCTTGTGTATTCTAAGATTATTGGTACAGTTTCATCCCTGATGAACTGTTTGTGTTCCATTAAGGAATCGGTGCCTTGAACAATATTACTCCGATTTTCATCGAGTTTTACTTTCCTCCCACTTACCACTGCATATAGATATTCCTTTTAAGAAAACCGCATGGAGAGCAACAATTACATTGTTCTCTTGTCAGTTGTATAAGTACTATACTTTGGTTTCCCTAGGATAACCCACAAATTAGGCACTTATCCGATTTGGGTTCTAGTTTGGTATCATCCAAACATATGCCCAACATACCCAAATCTTCAGGAATGAGAAAGCCCAGTTTCTTTCCTGTCCATATCTAATATGATGTTTGTCTAACAGATTTTCATGGAAACTTATTCAAAATAAGTGTTGCATTATTAAATGCGTATCCCTAGAAGGAAAATGGTAGCTCAGAGCAACTCATAATTAACCTTACTATGTCCAACAAGGTTCGGTTTCTCAGTTCGGACACACCGCTCATTTGAGGTGTTCCGGGAGGAGTCCACGTTGAAAGAATACTATACTCTTTCAAATTATTGAGAAACTTATTGCTTAAGTATTTTCATCATGGTCCAATCGTGATGGTTTAATACTTTAGCCGATCTGTCTGTCTACTTCGTGCCGAAACTCTTTGAATTTATCAAAAGTTTCTGATTCGTGTTTCAAAAGAAACACATAATCATAACGCGATGCCACATTCGTAAAGGTTACAAAGTGTTCATTTCCACCTCTAGCCTAGCTAGATATAGGCCCACTTACGTCACTATGAACGAGGGCTAATAGATCGATGGCACTTGTACTTTTACCAAGTAAAAGGTGTTTTAGGCACTTTGCCTAATAGACTAGATTCGTAGACATCATTTGAATAGAATCAAATCTGTCATAGTACCCACTCTTCGAAAGTGTGGATATACGAATCTTGTTAATGTGTCCCAGACAACAATGCCACAAATAAGTCCCATCTGATTAATTCAGTTTGAGCTATTTGTTTGTCATGTTATACGTTTGAGATTCATTTACATTCAAAATATAAATACTGTTATTCACATCTAATGTGCTTATCTCAATATCATCTTTATAAAATAAAACACTTTAGTGTTCTAGAATATAAAGGTATACCCGCAACGAGTTATACTCTGATATAGAGATAATATTTCTAGTCAAACTAGTTACTTTTTAACAGTTTCCTAATTTAAGTACACACCCAAAGAGTAGTTCCTAAACTTAGGTTTCTACGGTTAAAACAGCAACTCACGTCTCGTTTCTGATTCGCAGATCAATCTCAACTGAAGTCAGTATCCTGTTAATCAGCAGATTCCGCACATCAGTATATATTTATGTACCACATCTAGTATCAAAAATCCAATTCTGAAACTAGTAGCGAACATGTTTATGACAAACATACTTGAAGCTGGAGCCTTGCCCCTCTTCACTTCCTTCATGTTTGCCTTGTCCATACGGCAGTCACGCTTCTAGTGACCCCGTTTGCCACATTTTAGGCAGGCATCTTGGGATATATCATTTGTCTTCCAAGAAGACTGTGATGATTTTTCCTTTGCCCCTCTTCAAATCTTTGGCTCTACCTCCTAGAGCATAACCATCAACTCTCCAAGAGTTTACTCTAGGTTCAAAATGAACCTGCCCCAGCTTTCGGGTAGAGACTATAAGATCAAATCTTTGGTAGTTTCAGCCACGTAGGTAATGCCCAGCTAACCTAGCTGATCGATGTCAGCAATCATCTGCGACACCTAGTGCTCGAAAGATGTACCCTCTGACATACACGAGCGAAAGAGCTTCTTATGCAATTTGTACTTCTAAGATCTAAGAATAAATATATGAAGATCTTTAATTTCATCATCAAGGTACAAGGATCTAATCCTTAATTTTGATGACGGAATTAAAGTGTCATTGCGGTAAGCATAATGGATTGAGCACTAAAGTTATCATCACATAAAACTTCCAAAGATCATGTTCTACTATTTGCTCAACTCCGGGCTTAGGCCCGAGATGTTATTCTATCAAATAGAATAACTTCTTGGTTCCCAGGACTATCCTGAGGTTCTATTCCCAATTTGAAAATTAAAGCCGTTTAAAAACATTTTCTCCCAGGATTATGTTTTAAACACTAATATTTCAGTTATCTTGATTGCTATAGTCTAACTATCCAATCAACGATTTCAGGTACTATTGATTATAATGATTACTATAGTCTAACTATATAATCAACTATAATTTGTTTGTTTAAATTCAAATATATTGATTACTATAATCCAATTATATAATCAACTATAATTTGAAGTAGTTTGAATACGGTCCAACTGTTTAATTAAAACAACGATTAAATATTAGTCCAACTAATAATTATTTAAGTAATGACGAAAAATTGAAATGAGCGCGTATTGGCAAGTATCTAAACTGAATTGTAAATTTAATACTTGCCTCTCACTATTTTTCGGCGAGCCTCTAACCCTCTGTTGAGTACTCGGGAAACCATGTTTCCTAGTGGGCTAGGATCCCGTTAAATAACACACAACCTTGACTTTAGCCAACAAGCTGTATGATATTTAACTAGGTAGATCTCTAAGATCAATTGGATCTCATCCAATTCCCAGATCCAGTAGGTGGACATCCAAGTCCGTAACATATATCTTATATATGCCAATATATCCAATATATTACCTAACCTTTTTCCTCTGAATCAATTAAGCCTTGGCTTTGGCACAACAAACTTAATGATTCCAGTTAAGCGGGACCCATTGACTTTGGAAAGCTTCGTAATCGATGTCGATGGACAAGAAGTGATCTTGACTTTGGCCAACAAATCACAACTTGGACAAGACATGCGATATGGAACAAAGCCTTCATGATTCAAACACATCCGCGATGGACAAAGGTATTGACTTTGGCCAACAAACCAGTGCCAATCTTGGATCTTGAGAATGAATCATTCAATGGAAGGAAACACGCTTAATATTTGTTGAGGGTTTTTCGCGTAATTGGCAACCAATTAATTATCTTTGATTAGGTCTCATCATACACCCTTAAACATGCATTCTAAAAGCATAATAAGGCGCGATAAATAAATTAATAATGATATGCGGATGGATATTTAAAACAACTTGTTCCTAGAACAAATCTCTCACTTTCCTCTCTTCTGCTAGCACAAATCTTACTTCTACCCAATTACATAACACTTCTAAAGAAACCTCATTTACATTGAGGGGAATAGGTGAGAAGAGAAATACAAAGAATCAAGAGGTAATAGGCTGGACACGTAGGTCCAATTTAATAAATTCTAAATTTATTACAACAATTTCCAAAATTGCCCTCACCCATCTAATATCCATCCGATATACATTATTCATACATCATATCCATGTATTCACACAAAGCATGTTATCAATCAATCTAATCCAATTAATTAATCTGAAATTAATGACCATCCAATGTTTAAACAACGATTTGATTTGCGCGAGTCAAACTCGTTTTAAGAATAAGTACTCAAAGTACGAATTCTTGAATTATATTAAACTACAACATTAAATCCAATTTAATTTGTATTCAATACTAATTCTTTATTTAATTCCAAATTAAATAATTACACTTTATTAATGAGCCTTTATTACTTAGATTCTAAATCTAATCTTTACGGGTCTCAAAGCCCAATTAACATCCAATGTCAATTTAATTAAAGTCCAATGGGCTTTCAATTAATTTATAAGGCATGAACTTTGGCAACCAAAGCCCAATAAGGAATCACCATTTTGCCAAAAATCAATTTAGGCCCAATTAAAATTTTAAAGGCCCATTTTATTATATTTGGACTTTATGGAAATGGTTTTAGGCCCAATTGGATCCAACCAATTAACCTAAACCAAACTTGGCCCAACCAAGCCCATTAAGCCCAAATACAACTTTATTAGCCCAATTCTAAATTTAGCCCAACCAATTTAATCACAATATTCCAAATATCACAATTAAATTATTTAAAGTGTATTAGCCATAATTAATTAGTCAAATTAACATTTCCAAAATACCAATTTACATAACTAATCATGCTTATTATCTTTAACACATGTCCAACATTATTGAATCAAAAAATCATATCATTTTCATGCTTACTAGGTCACGGCAATTTAGGGTTTTTCAAATCTGATTTCGATTTTAACCCAATTAAATCCTAAATCAATTTACCCCAAGTCTTCCAACTCATCCAATGATCAAAAACAAAAAATACCATGACATTAGGGCATACACACCATTCGGCCAAGCCAAAAATTGGAGGAAAAATTAATCTAATTCAATTTTCATCAAATTGATCATGCATAACTTTAAGTTATCTTCATTCAAGCATATTCAAACAATCAATTTCATCAAATCATCTCAAATCAATTTTACCCAAATTTTACCCTAATTCAAATTTCATGCTTAATCAAGGCTCTTGATACCATTGTTGGGTTTTCTAGGTTATCCCAAGATCAAATTAAGCTATGAAAAGTACGAATACAACAAAGTAAAGTTGCGGAATACTCACTTTGATCGGCTTTTGCGATGCGAAGAACAAAAAAAATCCTCCTTGAAGCTCTCGGCCAAGGTCCATCTTTGTGATCCATGGAATTCGGCCAAGCCATTGGTTGTCCTCCTTGAGTTGTCTTCAAGCTCCAAGCTTTGATAATGGATTCCATGCTCATAGATGGGTTTCCCTATCACCTTTGTAAGACCCCTTTAAGTGCTAGCTTTGGAAATTTTGCCACAAAATTTCCTTGTTCATCATTGTTGTTCTCGGCAAAGAGAAGCAAAAGAGAGAAAAAAAATGGCTCCAAGGCCGAATGGGAGAGAAGAGAAGAAGATGAGTTGGTTGTTTTGATTTCCTAAATCTAATACAACTTACACTTTCCAAAAAGTGGTACAAGGCAATTAAAGCCTTTCAACTATTCACATCACTCAAAAGTGACTTACATCACATCACTCAAAGTTGATGTGACTTACATCACAAGAATGACTAATGATGTGACGCGTGATATGACTTGTGGGCCCCACTTGATTCGAAATACGAGTGGGCCCGCAAACACTCCCGGGCTCGGGTTCGCTAATTCCGAATTAATGAATTTTCCGTTGCGACGTAATTAAATCAAATTTAATTAAATAATTATGCCTAGCAAAATTACTATTCACATCGCTAGCAAATTAATTCTAAATTAACTCATTCGCCCGAATTAAAATCTAATTTTAATTCCGCGTCGAAATCTAATTTCGTTTAATATATCGAATATATTATTTTATCGATTAATTCCAAATTAATCGTTCTCTCTCTTAGTATGAATTTTATCCTAGATAAAATTCTCCTTAATTAATCCTAGATTAATTTTCTCTCTCTATTAATTAATCACAGATTAATAATGTGCGAGTCATACGTCATCGGTAAATCTTCGGGAAGCGACCCATGAGATCACTGGATATGTTGGCAGTAAATCTGGTTGTCAAACTATCCGAACACGTACGTACCTAGTACTACGTTTTTACCGATTTACAAGACATGGTTGGCTACTAGCAAAGCACCGTGCCTACCCAATTCTCCAGAAATATTCTTAAAGGAATATATAATCTATATCAGATGTAGTATACGTAGTATTGCGTATTGCGATCCAGTATCGGATGTCACGTGCTAGGCCTGGGGCTGGAATTGTGTCTGCCCCGTACGAAGCACATATCGGATCTTTGGTAACTAGTCTCTATAATCGGATAAGCATGACCTAGTCATATTATCCCGATAGTTGCAACATATAAGAGCACCAGTTCCGTATCCTACGTGACCATCATCTTCATATGACTGAAGTGATACTTCCATCTTGACATCACACCCAATACACTACGATTCTCAATATACCCAGAAGAGGCGTACACAGAACCTGTTAAAGCCCTGGACAACCAAAACCAAAGTATATTGATTGTCGTAAGTATTAGCGGTGCAAGTCTCAAGTTAAGACCAAATACACCTACCCTGATTCGGACTTCCATAGACACATAGTCATACTACCAATGGAATTCCGAGGGGTTTATCCAGAGCGAAGCTGTTCCCGTACCATCGGTAAACACAAACCTCCTATTACACTTGCATGAGTATCCAATACCCAAATATATGAGAACTATGCTGTTATGCTCCCATAACACGCACAAGTGCAATACTAGTTTATTCCGCATTATCGATGTCCAATCTCGATAATACTACGACTATGGATGTTTTAATGATTAAACCTTCATGGATTGATACTTTCTCATATCATATCAATCCGGAACTAATCATATGGACTTTTATCATTTATATATCCCGGTAATCCAATTACAAATGATAAAAGAGCAATTTCCTTTGTCACATAGTTAATTTGTACAACAACACCATGTTCTGTACAAATAGTGATGCTATGGGTCATAATTGTCCAACACCAAGTGGCGGAAAAATTCGAAGAATGGGTGGACCCTAAAGTGGCTAGAATCATGGAAAGAATGAAATATGAGCCGGGCACAGGTTTGAGTGCTAGAGGCCAGAGAATAAGAACACTGCCAGATTTCAAGGGGCAGGCCACTAAGAGAAGATTGGGGTATGAATCCGATGGGAAGGAGTCGAAGACCAAGAAAAAAGGGATGAATCTGATGGAATACTTTATGAAAGCCACATGATATCAATGAGAGCCCGAACCCGTAGAAGTCAATGGGATCAAAGTACCAGGATTCGAAATTTTCAAGGATTTGATGGGCAAAGAACCACAGGCAGAGGAAGTTGCAAAAGAGGAAGATAAATGGGAAGAAGAACTACTGCAGTTGGAGAATTTGATGCTCGAAGAAAGCAAGAAGACGGAAGAAGACAAGACTACAAATTATGAAGATGTTTATTTTCCTAATTTATTTGATTGTAATCCTACATTTATTAATAATAAAGACATTGATTTTGCTTACTTGTTCGAGTCTTTTCCTGTTAGTCCACATCATAACATGCATGACATGAGCATATTTGACATTGACTCAACAAAGACAAATGCATTTAATCTTGGTACATGTGAAAACCCCAAGGAAATTTTAATTGCAAGTAAGGTTACCTCTGATGAGCGGAAAGAATTAGAGGGAATATTAATAAAATATGCAAAGGTATTCGCCTGGCCCTATGAATATATGCCAGGAGTGGACATGGGTATTGCCCAACACATGAACCAACTTATCCGAACATGAGACCAGTAAAACAGAAGCTCCGAAGAATGAGGCCAGAATGGGCTGAAAAGGTTAGGGAAGAAGTCAAGAAGCAGATAGATGTGGGGTTCTTAAAGGTGATGAAGTACCCCGAGTGGTTAGCCAATATTGTGTCGGTACCGAAGAAGGATGAAAAGGTCAGAATGTGCGTGGATTATAGGGACCTCAACAGAGCTTGCCCAAATGATGATTTTTCCCTACCCCATATAGACATGTTGGTTGATAACGCGACTTTATCTGCTATGTACTCGTTCGTGGATGGATTCTCAGGATATAACCAAGTCTTCGTAGCAGAAGAAGACAAGCATAAGACTGTCTTCGTCACTGAGTGGGGTACATATTGTTACAAGGTGATGCCGTTTGGACTTAAGAATGCGGGAGCCATTTATCAACGAATGGCAACTACATTATTCCATGACTTGATGCATAAAGAGATTGAGGTATACGTGGATGACATGATGGTTAAATCAGAGACGAGGGCCGGACATATAGAAGCACTGGAGAAATTCCTTCAAAGAGTTGATAAGTACAACCTCCGACTCAACCCCAAGAAGTGTGTGTTTGAGGTAACATCTGGAAAGTTGTTAGGGCATACGGTAGGAATGGGAGGGATAGAAGTGGACCCTGAAAAGATCAAGGCAATTACCGAGATGCCCGCACCGAAGATAGAAAATGAAGTTAGGGCTTTTCTCGGGAAAATCCAGTATATCAGTCGATTCATTGCCAAGCTAACATTAGTATGTGAGCCCATCTTCAAGCTATTGAGGAAGGACCAGCCTGTGGAGTGGAACAGGAAATGTCAAGAAGCCTTTGATAAAATCAAAGAATACTTGGTTAAACCGCCCGTCTTGAAACCGCCAAAGCCGGGCAAACCCTTGGTGTTGTATTTGGCCATAGAACCCGAAGCGCTAGGGGCAATGATGATACAGGCAGATGAGACAGGGGTGGAACATGCAGTCTACTACCTCAGTAAGAAGATGCTTCCGCATGAAGCTCGCTATCAAGAGGTGGAAAAGATCTGTTTGGCGGTGATATGGGCTTCTCGAAATTTGTGTCATTATTTCCAATCATATAAGATACAAGTGGTAGCAAAGGAGAATCCCCTAAAGTATTTGCAGTCAGTACCCTCACTGGTAGGGAAGTTGGGCAGCTAGTTGGTGTTGCTGACGGAGTTTGATATAGAATACCTCACATCTAAGGTAATCAAAGGGCGAGCCGTAGCGGAATTCTTGGCATCACAACCCATAGAAGGAGATCCATATAAGTTCGAATTCCCAGACGAGGAGGTTCAAGCCATAACGGTCCAGAGGTGGAAAATGTATTTCGAAGGGGCGGTAAATTACAAAGGAGCTGGAATAGGAATTGTGATAGTAACCCCCGAAGGAGAAACCCTACCTATAGCCAAAAAGTTGACGTTCGAAGTAACCAACAACATGGCCGAATATGAAGCATGTGTCTTTGGACTGAAAGCACTAATAGCCATAGGAGCTAGGGACATAGAAGTTTATGGAGACTCGATGTTGGTAGTTCGACAGATGTAGGGGGAATGGGAATTGAAGAAATACCGGTTGAGACCCTACCTACTCCATATCAGGAAGTTGGCACAGGATATCCCCGATTTTAAATTCCAACACTTGCCACGAGAAGCTAACCAAATGGCAGACGCATTAGCCACCCTAGCTGCAACTTGGGAAACCCAGAAAAACTGATAATGAGACTCATTGTGCTGACAAAAGCTAGTAGACCCCAGTTATGAGATAGAGAGAATCTTGGAAGTAGAAGTCGACGATGGGAAGCCGTGGAACTACGACATTCTGCAGTATCTAGAACACGGAGAATTCTCAGAAGGATCCGGTAAGAAAGACAGAATATCCATTCGCAAATTGGCTTCCCAGGATGTGAGTTTGAGAGGAGAGCTGTACAAGAGACAAGCCAACGGCGTCCAGCTGAAATGTTTAAGAAACGAAGAGGCTTTGAAGGTGATGGAAGAGGTGCATGCTGGAGTATATGGACCACACATGGATGGATTGAATTTGTCTCGCAAGATAGTGAGACAAGGATTTTACTGGTGGACCATGGAAGCTGACTGCGTAAAGCTGGTGAAGCACTGTCACGATTGCCAAGCACACTGCAACTTGAACTATATACCGCCTACGAAATTGCATGGACTGTTAGAACCATGGCCTTTCTCAGCGTGGGGTATTGACATGATTGGAGAAATCAGGCCACATGCATCAAATAGACACCGCTTCATAGTAGTGGCGGTAGACTATTTTTCGAAGTGGGTGGAAGCCGATTCATTTCGTAATGTTACGGTGAAGCAGATGGCCAAGTTCATAGCCCGTAATATAGTATGTCGATAAAGAATGCCACATCACATAGTCAAGGACAATAAAGTCCAATTTCAGGGAGAAACAAAGGCGATATTACAGAAGTACGGGATATGGCATCACAAATCATCACCTTATAGGCCACAGGCTAATGGGGCGGTGGAGGCGGCCAACAAAACCATAAATAAAATACTAGCTAAGATTACAGAAATTTATGAAGATTGGGCTGACAAACTGTCGTATGCCCTATGGGGGTATAGAAGTTCGGTGAGAACGAAAACGGGAGCCACACCCTATGCTTTGGTTTACGGGATGGAGGCAGTGTTACCAGTGGAAATAGAGATACAGTCAATACGGGTACTAGCAGAGGTAGGATTGCCTGAGCAAGAATGGGCCTCGCAGAGGTTCGAACAGCTAGCATTACTGGATGAGAAAATGATAAAAGACCTTGTACCACATGCAGCTATACCAGAAAAGGTTGGCCAGGGTGTTCAACAAGAAGGTGCATCCCACCAAGATCAGAGAAGGTGATTTAGTGCTCAAGCAGTCAAAGCCACTGATAATGGACCCAATGGGAAAGTTCAGGCCCAATTGAGAAGGGCCCTACCTAGTCAAAAGGGTGACGGGGAATGAAGCAGTGAGACTGTCAGATTTGAAAGGGAATGAGTTCACCGAGCCCATCAACGTGGACAGGCTGAAACAATACTTTGCATAAAAAAAAGAAAGGAAAAAAAAAAAAAAAAAGCTCGCTGGGTTGAAAATCCGCAAATGACAGCCCAAGCAAAATATAGAGCATGAGTGAGCAAGAAAAATAATTAATTGTAAAATCCGTAAGGAACAGTTAGCGACAAAGGTATCATTTCAATACAATGCATTATTTTCTACGTATGTACTAAGAAGTAATGCAAATGCCTTTATTGAAACAAATGTTCAAGATGTTCATAGATTGCATAAATCTCAGCTAACTGGGAAAGATTAGAGTCAAGTAATTACAAATCACGTCTTTTGTTTCTTAGATGCTAGACCAAGGTCAGAAGATCTAGGAGAAGAACTCCAAGAGTGGAGAGGAACCTCGAGAATGAGGACAGATCTGAAAAAAAAAATTTAGCTCACCGAGTTCAAAAACCTGAAAAGGCGACTCAGGCAAGATAGAGCGATCTGCTAAGTTGAAAATCTAAAAGGACAGTTTAGGCAAAAGATAGAACGAACCTGCAACTCAATGGACGAAGCACAAGACAATATCTTTTCCGTATCTTCAGGACAGCAAAGGTAAGCTTCGGGAATCAGAAGACATGATTTTCAGTATCCGAAAAGTCACGCAGGTGGACAAAAGCGCCATCACCCAGCACGATTTCGGGAATAAATCCCAGGGGTCGAAGCGCCTCGCCGTCAGTTCGAGAATGAATCCCAGAGATCGAAGCATCTCACACTTAGCACAGTTCGGGAATGAAACCCAATGGTCGAAGAACCTCACCGTTAGTTCGGGAATGAATCCCATAGATCGAAGCATCTCACACCCAGGGGTTGAACCACCTCGCTATCAACTCAACTCAGTTCGAGAATGAATCCAAGAGGTCGAAGCGCCTCAGAGATTGAAACATCTTACACCCAGCATGGTTCGGGAATGAATCCCATGGGTCGAAACACCTCACTGTGAATCCCAGAGGTTGAAGCACCTCGGAGATCGAAGTATCTCACACCCAACATGGTTCGGGAATGAATCCCATGGGTCGAAGAACCTCTCCATCAACTCAACTCAGTTCGGGAATAAATCCCAAAGATCGAAGCATCTTACACCTGGTATGGTTTGGGAATGAATCACATGGGTCGAAACACATCACCATAAACTCAATGAATCCTAGAGATCAAAGCATCTCACACCCAGCATGGTTCGGAATGAATCCCAGGGGTAGAAGCACATCACCATCAACTCAACTCCGAGATCAAAGCATCTCGCAAAAGTAGAAAAACAACAGGTAAGTCCGGCAACGGTCGACGAACCAGGAAAGTAAAAATGCATGCATGACTTTGATAAGGTTCACTGTCACACACTGCACAAGCCCCATCAAAGTGGGGGCGACTGTAGGCACTGCATTTTTACATGAGCCCAATCATGAGCCTCGTACAGATGAACTACCTAAAAAGTTACGGAAGTTGCGAAAAAATGAATGTCGGAAGGAAGGAAAACCTCCAAAATTAGCCCCTCATCAGATTCAGACTCACTAGCCAGCCTCGGATTCGCTCGGTCAGTTTCTGTTTCAAACCTCAGCCTCGGCCCATCAGCCTTTGACGCAACCTCATATCCTGCTCCCCTAGCCTCGGCCCATCTATCCTCAGCCCCAACCGGCCATGCAGCCCACGTTATCCACCATGCAAATCTTTAATGAGATTTTGGGATCCCATCCTCACCAATTTAACAAGATTTGAGATCTCCTCATCACCAAATTTATGAGATTGTATTCCCAAAATAATTGGATAATATATCTCCCAAATTTCCATGATTTATTTCCCTATTTGGAGATCCCTTCAAATCATTATAAAAAATGGACCAAATAATCATCTAATGGGAGGCTCTTCTTTTTCTCTTGGACGGCAACCCTAGAGGTTTTTTCTTCTTCTTTGAGACAACACCACCAAAAAAAACAAACAAAAACCCTAGAGCATCACCGAGAGACAAACAGCAAAAAACCTAAAATAATAACCGGCCAAAAAGACCGAAAAACCAAACATAACAACTAGAAATAGCGCCCAGAAATAACCAAAATAGCGCCAAAAATAAACCAAAACAGCGCCCAAAAAACAACCAAAATAGCGCCCAAAAACAACCAAAACAACATCCAGAAACAGCACAAAAAAATAAACATCCAGCAACCAGGGAAAACAAAGAAAAAAAATCAGCAGAAACCTTGAAAGAAAAAAAAAACCAAACAACCATAAAAAAACAACGAAACAACAACCCAAAAAACAACCAATCAGCGACCAAAAATAGCAAACAACAACCAGTGAAAATAGTGACCATAAAAATAGTGACCGGCAACCAGTGAAATAGCGACTAGCAAATAGCAACCAGCAACCAGAATAACAGCAAACAGCGAACCAAAAATAGCAAACAGCGAACCGAACCGTGAAATCAACCAGCGATCCTTCCGGCGACGGCCTAACGCACTTCCGAGAAAGCAACTTAAAAGGTAAGACCTGAGGGCACCCTTACCATATTTATTTTATAGTTCCGGACGCTGCATGCTTGACTGGACATGAAATACGTCCAGCCGGGTATGCGAAGCCCTACATCAAAGACGGCCAAATTTCTGGTCACATTTTTTTTCTTTATTTGGAATTTCGTTATTTACTTTTTTTTTATCTATTTATTCACTTTTATTGTCGTTTTATTATTTCACCTTTATTTTATTTATTTTTTGTTCATGTTGATGATTATACGTATATACATTGTTATATGTTTTCATGTCTATTTTTTTATGTCCGTTTACATTGCATTGATGATTATGTATGCTATTATCCCTTGCGGTGTATCAGATAGAAACCCAGATGTTGGGTTTCTAAAGTCATCCCAAGATCAATCCAAGCATAAAATCATGTGAATACGTAAAGGAGAATAGCGGAAATATACTCACTTTGAACGGATATAGGATGCGTTGATAACAAAAACTTTGTTCCCTTTGAAATGCTCCAAGCCTCTCTTTGAATTTGATCTCCAAGCTTTAAGATTGATTCCAAACTCTTGGGAATAGTTTCCCTATCACCTTGATATGATTCTATGTGTGTGCTAGCACTAAAATTGCAACAATTTTTAGCCTTTGGAAGAGAGCAACTCTCGGCCAAGATGGAGAGAAAAAGGAAAACCAATTTTTGGCATGAATGGTGAGAGAGATGAGGAAGTGAATGACTTTTTTGACTTGTTAATTTGATTTCCAAAATCAAAGAAAAAAGATATACCAAATATTTGGTAAAGGTCATTCATTTCTTACACACTTGTGTGTCTTACAAGTCACCATCATTTCATCACCAAATTCCATCACCAAAAAGTGATGAGAATGACAAGTGATGCGACTTGTGATGTGACATCTGGGCCCCACTTGATTCAAAATCCGAGTGGGCCCGCAAACACATCTCGGGCTCGGGTTCGTTAATTCCGAATTAATAAATTTTCCGTTGCAACGTAATTAAATCACATTTAATTAAATAATTATGCCTAGCAAAATTACTATTCACGTCGCTAGCGAATTAATTCTAAATTAATTCATTCTCCCGAATTAAAATCTAATTTTAATTCCGTTATGAAATCTAATTTCATTTAATATATCGAATATATTATTTTATAGATTAATTCCAAATTAATCGTTCTCTCTCTTCAAATAATATTTTATCCCAGATAAAATCTCTCTGTAATTAATCCTAGATTAAT
This sequence comes from Zanthoxylum bungeanum, assembly GCA_019454045.1. NCBI lineage: Eukaryota > Viridiplantae > Streptophyta > Magnoliopsida > Sapindales > Rutaceae > Zanthoxylum > Zanthoxylum bungeanum. The sequence goes on from SKCR01027524.1 coordinate 151,722, forward strand.
TATGTTCGAATCATACGTCATCGGTGAATCTTCAGGAAGTGACCCATGAGATCCCTGGATATGTTGGCATTAAATCCGGTCGTCGGACTATCCGAACACGTGAGTACCTCGTACTACGTTCTTATCGATTTACGAGATATGATTGGCTTCTAGCAAAGCACCGTGCCTACCTAATTCTCCAGAAATATTCTTAAAGGAATATATAATCTATGTCAGTCGTAGTATATGTAGTATTGCGTATTGCGATCCAGTATCGGATGTCATATGCAAGGCCTGGGGCTGGAATAGTGTCTGCCCCGTACGAAGCATATATCGGATCAAAAGTAACTAGTCTCTTTAATTGGATAATCATGACCTTGTCATATTATCCCGATGGTTGCAACACATTAGAGTACCAGTTCTGTATCCCTGCGTGATCATCATCTCCATATGACTGAAGTGATACTTCCGTCTTGACATCACACTCAATACACCACGATTCTCAATAAACCTAGAAGAGGCGTACACAGAACCTGTTAAAGTCCTGGATGACCAAAACCAAAGCGTATTGATTGTCGCAAGTACTGGTGATGTAAGTCTCAGGTTAAGACCAAATACACCTACCCTGATTCGGATTCCCATAGATACATAGTCATACTACCAATGGGATTTTGAGGGGTCTATCCAGAGCGAAGCTGTTTCCGTACCATCGGTAAACACAACCTCCTATCACACTTGCATAAGTATCCAATACTTAAATATATGAGAACTATGCTATTACGCTTCCATAACACGCACAAGTGCAATACTAGTCTATTCCGCATTATCGATGTCCAATCTCGATAATACTATGACTAGGGATATTTAATGATTAAACCTTTATGTATTGATATTTTCTCATATCTTATAATCCAGAACTAATCATAAGGATTTTTATCATTTATATTTTTATGTAATCAAATTACAAAATGATAAAATGCAATTTCCATTTTCACATAGTTAATTTGTACAAAAACCACAATGTCTTTTACAAATAGTGACGTTATGAGTCATAATTGTCCAACAATCTCCCACTTGGCCTATAGCCAGTCACTTAAGCATCTAACACCTGAACTATATACATGTCGCTCAAACTTTTGCTGAGGAATAGCTTTCGTCAGCGGATCTGCAATGTTGTCCTCTGATGCGACCTTCTCGATCTTCACATTGCCACAATGTATGATCTCACGAATCAGATGGAAACATCGAAGAACATGCTTGGATCGTTGATGAGACCGCTGATGAGCGGAAAATATATCAATATTTACCGCCCCTTTAACTTAATATTTTGTTTAGTTTCTCGGGTTTGATGAACTTTTTGATGTGTTTTAGTTTATTTTGAACATAAAATAATATCGGGTCTCAATGAAATCATTTAGGATGAAATATGGGTCAAATAATGGCAATTATTGGACTTGATATTTTAATTTTGGAGATTGGAAACTTGAAAGGGCGTTTTGACGAAGTGCAGTTTTGGAAATTCCAGTTTTGCGCATCTGTCGTATTTTGAGCATATCTTTTTACTCAGATATTTGATTCCGCTGATTCAAGTGCCAAATTAAAGAAGACTCAAAGATCTACAACTTTGAAAGAGAAACTACTTTCTAATTCTGAATATTTCATGACCGAAATTTATGAACCATCCAGAAGTGTGTGATGTGTAATTATTAAAGTCATTATCAATCATTTTCAAAGCAAAAAATAAATTAATAAATAAATAATAAAAATTATCAAATCATCACCAAACATGATAAGAGATTAGTGGTGCAATTAATAATGGATTTGGTGGAGCAATTAGTGGAGCAATTAGTGGAGCAATTATAATTGATTTGGTGGATGATTTGATGGAGGCAAAATTTTGCCTATAAATACCAAGTCATTTCATTTGTAAAATTCATACTTTCTTCTAAGGAATTCCTTAAGAATACTAAGAAGATTGTATCTTGTTTGTTTATTTATAGCTTTTAGTAATTAATTTCCGCTTTCGCACTTTCTTTTCTTTACTTTTCAGTTTTTACTTTCCGCAATTTACTTTTACGCACAGTACTTTTCTTTCTTAATTTTCAGTTTTTACTTTTCAGTAATGAGGAGGTAACTCCCCTTTTGCTGGGATAAAAGGTAAAACTTTTATTACTAATATTTAGATTAATCTCCCTTAATTATAAAATATAAACTAGTTAAAACCTGACTTAACGAGGATACCGCCATATTGGTCGGTTGGTAATTATTTAAATTGGTTTTAACCTGACTAAACTGGATACCGCCTGATTGGTCGGTTGGTAATTAATTATTAATTTGACTTAATCTGGATACCGCCTATATGGCTGGTTGGTAATTATCATGCAAAGTTAATATATTATATTAAGGGAGATATCTAAAATTGAAGTAATAAAAGTGGATCCTTTTACCTCAGCATTTTCTTTTATTGTAATTTTACTTTATTTACTTTTCAGCAATTTACTTTCAGCATTTACTTTTCAGCAATTTACTTTCAACATTTACTTTTTAGCAATTTACTTTTCAGCTTTTACTTTATGTCTTTTACTTTTCAGCATTTTTATTTTATGTCTTTTATTTTTAAGTTTTTACTAGCCCTAGTTATGTGTTAGTTATCTGGGGTTGTGATGAATTCTAATATCACCGGTTTATAAGGGGTTATTTTATAGTTTGGGTAATTTAAAGGTTTACTTATTAAGTCTTAAGCTTAATGCTTCTTGTTGTCTGATCACCAATAAGATTGATGTGGTAAATCTAAAATGAACTAGACATAGGGATTTTAGGTTTCAGCCTTAGACTTAATAGCCCACGATCTTCCTTGAGGATAGATAACCCTTTAATAGATTTCCTTACAGGATAGACATATACCTGTCAGGCGGGGGTAGCCATAATTGGAACTTAAACTTAATGAATCCAGATAATTTGGTGACATAGACATATGGTTCAATTGGGTTAAACTGGGTATTTGCGTCTGACCATCGACAGAGGCTTTTGCATAATTTAGTGTTCCAGGTTAGTAAACTGATTTATTACACCAACATAAAATAATCACTTCATCTTTTAAAAGATATTAGAATGATTCACAACCCTAGATCTTTGTGTCTTTTGTTATTTTCCTTAGTATTTTCTTTTGTCTTTTTATTTATTTATTTATTTTGTAAAACCACTTTCAACCAATCAAACAATCATTCTCTTCTTCATTTAATTAGATATCTGTAAATAAATAGATTCAATAATTAATAACAATAGTAGGAATTAAGTCCTCGTGGGATCGATATTTTTATATTACTTGAACGATACGTGCGCTTGCGTTATACGTGTGTGTTTACGTCGGTCAAGTTTTTGGCGCTGTTGCCGGGGACTTATTTTTCTCGAGTTATTAATTTTGAAGCTATCTAATTTACTTGTATCTAATTTTCTTTATCTTAATTTTTATTTCTTTATTGTATTTTCAGGTGATTGAAAAAAATGGAACATTATTGGGAGATTGAGAGATCACGAGCTTTACAAGAAGATACACCCCAATTTGGGAGCAACAGTCCGGTTTTTTGAGGCCTGTTGTCCAACCCAACAATTATCACTGGATGCCAGAACTAATCAATCCACATTTGCTCAACAGAACGAAATGGGGAGATGTGTAATATGTGATGGTAACCTCCCGAGCGATCAATGTATATACCTTTCAGAGTGGCAGAATTTTCAGAATCATTCAAAGTATGAAAAACCATCACATTTTCCATCTTATCCACCATCCATATGCGATTTTCATCAACAACCAGAACCATCAGAGGAAGATCAGTTGTTAAAGATGCTCAAAGATATGTTCGAGAAACAAAAAAGTGGATGCAATGCTTGAAAAAGCCAGAAACAATTTGAAATGATTCAAAGACAATCAGAATTCATTCAGAGGATGACAGATCAAATGAGACAATTCACAGAAAACCAGAACTACATACCTCAAGAACCAGTTTCAGATGACACTGATGAAGCCTTTGAGTACCAATCATTTCACAATGACACTTCAACAAAGGAGAAGGCTGAGAGGTATCAACAACCAGAGGTATCAGTTCAGGAGCCCAAACCAACAAAGTCTCAATTTGATTTTTATTATTCTGACTCTGACGATGATGAAGCTGAGCTGTTAGTACCAATTGAACCAACAAAGGAGGATGAAACTTTTCAGCCTCAAAATGAAGATCTTGGAGAATGCTTTGCACAAATGTTTGAAGAAGATCTACATGAGCCAATCATTTCACCCAGATCAAAGGATGAAGACCTAAAATCTAACATTTCTTTTCATTTTCAGGTTGACAATTTTGAAGCATGTATTTCAGAGATGACAGATGAAGAACTGAATACAGAAATTTTAAAAGACATCTGTGAAGAAAAGGTGGAGCAAGAAACAGAGCAAATGGAGGAGCAAATGTCTGACCTTAATAAAGATCCAGAGCATTCAGGAGAAACATCGTTGTTTTGGGGAGTACAAATCAAAGATATCGCCCAGAAGCTTGACAGAATGGAACTTCCATTCCAAGTCAAGCATCATACGAGACCTCCTGATTTTCTTTCTTTCTTTGCAGGAATCACTGGAACAACAAGGAGTAAAAAGGTGGCACGAGCACTGAATGAGACAAAACTCTTTTTGCCACTTTTCGTTGGAAGAGACCATTCAAAAGCAACGCTCACGGGATTGTCTTTAATTTTGTGTGTTATTTTTGTAGGGAAAGGCACAAACGAAGCATTTTAAGACAGATTGAATTGTGTTTGGCAATCAAAGATGAGAAACAATTCATTAGCGATGGCTGAATAAGGAATGAAATCTTGAGACACTCCTAATGAATTTATACTAAGCGAGAGGCGTATTGCGTACACAATTCCGTTGCCTTAATTATTGCTTTGATTCGCTTTTCTATTGTAATTATCTTTATTTTCGTAGACAGGATCCAGACTTTTTGACCTTTCACGATCTCTTTTGTTGTTTAGCTAACAATCGTCCTTTGGAAGATATTAGTGCTATTATTACTCACCCTTTTTCAGGTACTATAAATTCAGCTCGTCATTGCACTTTTGAAGGCATCCAGAGTTGAAAAAGAAATACAAAAAAAAATATGGAAGCCACTTCAAGAAGACGAGTTGAAAACATCTGCGTGTTTTGCGGTAGTAGTGTTGGTACTAAGCCACAATACATAGAAGCAGCACAGGAATTGGGTCGAGTCTTAGCTGCAAGGAATATGCACTTAATATATGGCGGGGGCAATCTTGGACTAATGGGTATCGTTTCAAAGGCTGTACAGGAAGGAGGCAGTCATGTTTTGGGAATCATCCCAAAACCCTTGGCAGAGGCAAATCTTATTGGATCATCAAACGGAGAGGAACTGATCGTGCTAGGTATGTCTGAACGACTGGTAGAAATGATTAACCGTGCTGATGCTTTTATCGCTTTGCCAGGTGGCTTGGGTACATTGGAGGAAATATTTATAGTTCTATCTTGGGCGAACCTGAACATACACCAGAAACCGCTTGGACTGTTTAATGTTGATGGATTTTATGATTTTCTTTGTGTGTTTCTTGATGATGCCCGAAGAAATGGGTTCGTGTCAAAACCTATGAAAGAACTCCTCTTTACTGCCAGAACTGCTCCGGATCTAATAGACCAACTCATAGCCTATGAACCACAAGTTGACCCTATCCTTTCAAAAATAAATTGGTTTGACGACGATCGTGGTAAGAGGCGTAGAATTAATCTGGATCTTAACCTTTAATTTCCTGTAGATTTCAGCTAACCAGGTACGACCTTCTTAACTCTCCTTTTACTGTTTAAGACATTGGGGACAATGTCTCATTTAGGTTTGGGGGAGGGAATTAGTTGATCAGTACCTTGTTTTTAGTTTGTGTGTTGTTTTTATTTTTAGTCCAAAATTTTTTGAAAAATACAAAAAAATTGGAAAATTTTCAAAAATTACAAAAATATTTTGTGTTTTTGTGTTTTTATTTTGACTAAAAAGGTGAAATTGTTAAGAGGTAGCTGAGTAAGGAGTTTCCACTCCTGAGACGTATCTCAAACCTATTTCGAAACAAGTTAATTTTTGTTTATTTCATTTTGAATTATTTAATTTGTGAATTCTCCTTAAAACTGACTAAAAAGGAATCTTCATATGTTTAGTTAGCAGATATTATCAACATATATAGTAACATACGGACATGAGCTAAATTGAAAAGTTTGTAATATTAGTGCTCTAGTTTAATTGGAGGAAGCATCTCAAAAGCAATAGAGTAAAAAAAAAAAAAAAAGTCTGAGATCCGAGTTATTAAGTCTGTAAGGGTGTTTTAACACCTAGTGCCCTAAAGCCAACTGGTTTGGGAGTCACTGGCCCAAAGCTCGTTACATGGATCAAAGATGCTGCAAAAAATATATATATCTGAAGTCTGGGTAATTAAGTCCGTAGGGGTGTCTTAACACCTGGTGCCCTAAAGCCAACTGGTTTGGGAGCTACCGACCCAACACTCGTTACATAGATGGAAGATATTGTATATAAATAAAAAATAGAGAAAAATCAAAGAAAAAATCAGAAAAATGAAAAATTATTCCATTGCTACAAAAAGGTGTGAATTCTGATAAATTTTAGGACAAAAATATTACTCTCTTATCAACTGCACTTATGACTGTTGTGGGCAAAAATGAGTTGATTAATATTTTGTTGGCTGTGTATATGGAGAATGGTAAAAATAATCGGAGAATTTAATTATTCAGTAATTTAGAATAAAATAAAACAACTAGTAACTTGGAGTAGAAGTTTCACCTGATTAGTCACTAACATCTTTATTCTCTTTTCACTTGTCTTTTTGCTTTGTGTGCATTAGTTTCACTACCTTTTTACTTTTATAAAATGTTTGTGGGTATCATTGCTGTAAACCCTCACGAGACTACAACTCGTCCACTAGGGACACCTAGGGGTTTAAAGGCTTGTTGCATATGCTAAATGCAACCGTGATCCCTACGAAAGTGGCATAGTTTAATTTTAATTGTTTATTGTATTTTATTTTGTTGTTTTGCTCGAGGACTAGCAAAATGTTAGGTTTGGGGGTGCGATGAGCGGAAAATATATCAATATTTACCGCCTCTTTAACTTAATATTTTGTTTAGTTTCTCGGGTTTGATGAACGTTTTGATGTGTTTTAGTTTATTTTGAAGATAAAATAATATCGGGTCTCAATGAAATCATTTAGGATGAAATATGGGTCAAATAATGGCAATTATTGGACTTGATATTTTAATTTTGGAGATTGGAAACTTGAAAGGGCGTTTTGACGAAGTGCAGTTTTGGAAATTCCAATTTTTGCGCATCTGTCGTATTTTGGGTATATCTTTTTACTCAGATATTGGATTCAGCTGATTCAAGTTCCAAATTAAAGAAGACTCAAAGATATACAACTTTGAAAGAGAAAATATTTTCTAATTCTGAATATTTCATGACCGAAATTTATGAATCATCCAGAAGTGTGTGATGTGTAATTATTAAAGTCATTATCAATCATTTTCAAAGCAAAAAATAAATTAATAAATAAATAATAAAAATTATCAAATCATCACCAAACATGATAAGAGATTAGTGGTGCAATTAATAATGGATTTGGTGGAGCAATTAGTGGAGCAATTAATAATTGATTTGGTGGATGATTTGATGGAGGCAAAATTTTGCCTATAAATACCAAGCCATTTCATTTGTAAAATTCATACTTTCTTCTAAGGAATTCCTTAAGAATACTAAGAAGATTGTATCTTGTTTGTTTATTTATAGCTTTTAGTAATTAATTTCCGCTTTCGCACTTTCTTTTCTTTACTTTTCAGTTTTTACTTTCCGCAATTTACTTTTACGCACAGTACTTTTCTTTCTTTAATTTTCAGTTTTTACTTTTCAGTAATGAGGAGGTAACTCCCTTTTTTCTGGGGTAAAAGGTAAAACTTTTATTACTAATATTTAGATTAATCTCCCTTAATTATAATATATAAACTAGTTAAAACCTTACTTAACGAGGATACCGCCATATTGGTCGGTTGGTAATTATTTAAATTGGTTTTAACCTGACTAAACTGGATACCGCTTGATTGGTCGGTTGGTAATAATTATTAATTTGACTTAATCTGGATACCGCCTATATGGCTGGTTGGTAATCATTGCAAAGTTAATATATTAATTAAGGGAGATATCTAAAATTGAAGTAATAAAAGTGGATCCTTTTACCTCAGCATTTTTTTTATTGTAATTTTACTTTATTTACTTTTCAGCAATTACTTTCAGCATTTACTTTTCAGCAATTTACTTTCAACATTACTTTTTAGCAATTTACTTTTCAGCTTTTACTTTATGTCTTTTACTTTTCAGCATTTTTATTTTATGTCTTTTATTTTTAAGTTTTTACTAGCCCTAGTTATGTGTTAGTTATCTGGGGTTGTGATGAATTCTAATATCACCGGTTTATAAGGGGTTATTTTATAGTTTGGGTATTTTAAAGGTTTACTTATTAAGTCTTAAGATTAATGCTTCTTGTTGTCTGATCACCAATAAGATTGATGTGTAAATCTAAAATGAACTAGACATAGGGATTTTAGGTTTCAGCCTTAGACTTAATAGCCCACGATCTTCCTTAAGGATAGATAACCCTTTAATAGATTTCCTTACAGGATAGACATATACCTGTCAGGTGGGGGTAGCCATAATTGGAACTTAAACTTAATGAATCCAGATAATTTGGTTGACATAGACATATGGTTCAATTGGGTTAAACTGGGTATTTGCGTCTGACCATCGACAGAGGCTTTTGCATAATTTAGTGTTCCAGGTTAGTAAACTGATTTATTACACAAACATAAAATAATCACTTCATATTTTAAAAGATATTAGAATGATTCACAACCCTAGATCTTTGTGTCTTTTATTATTTTCCTTAGTATTTTCTTTTGTCTTTTTATTTATTTTTTATTTTGTAAACCACTTTCAACCAATTCAAACAATCATTCTCTTCTTCATTTAATTAGATATCTGTAAATAAATAGATTCAATAATAACAATAGTAGGAATTAAGTCCTCGTGGGATCGATATATTTTATACTACTTGAACGATACGTGCGCTTGCGTTATACGTGTGTGTTTACGCCGGTCAACCGCAGTTTCTTAGCCTGCGCTATAGCCCCATTATTGTCACAGTACAATGGAACGGGCAGCTGCTAACGGAACTACTCCTAATCCAATTAGGAATTTACGGATCCAAACTGCCTCTTTTGCTGCTTCAGCTGCAGCAATGTACTCTGCTTCTGTTGTTGAATCGGCAACAGTCTCTTGCTTGGAAGATTTCCAACTTACTACTCTGTTGTTCAAACAAAATATGTACCCGGATTGCGACTTGTAGTCGTCTTTATCGATTTGGAAACTTGCATCGGTATACCCAGTTACCTCAAGTTCTCCATCTCCATAGATTAAGAAAACATCCTTAGTTCGTCTAAGATACTTAAGGATATTCTTAACTGCCATCGAGTGACATTCACTTGGATCGGCCTGATAGCGACTACACATGCTCAAAACATACGAGACATCAGGTCGCGTACATATCATGGCATACATGATTGATCCGAATGCCGAGGCGAACGGGATCCGACTCATGTTGTCTCTCTCATCTTGATTTTTAGGACACATGTCCTTAGATATAGTGACAACATGTGACACTGGCAACAGTCCCCTCTTGGACTGATCCATGTTGAATCTCTTCAACACTTTGTCAATATACGTGCTCTGGGAGAGTCCAAGCAGATTTCTAGATCTATCCCGGTAGATCTTTATTCTTAGAATAAAGGTTGTTTCTCCTAGATCCTTCATGGAGAATTTTAATGAAAGCCAAGCTTTCACTGATTGTAGCATGGAATGTCATTGCCAATAAGCAATACATCATCAACGTAAAGGACAATGAATTTCAGTGCGCTCCCACTAACCTTCGTATATACACAAGGATCATCCTCGTTTTGAACGAAATCATATTCTTTTATGATCTCATCAAAATGTTGGTTCCAAGAACGTGATGCTTGGTTCAATCCAAAATGGATCGATTTAACTTACAAACCTTATTTGCAAGTCTTGGTACGAACAAACCGTCAGGCTGTTGCATATAACATCCTCCAAAAGGTTTCCGTTAAGGAAAGCGGTTTTGACGTCCATCTGCCATATCTCGTAATCGAATATGCAGCAATATCAAGCATTATCCGAATGGATTTTATCATGGAAACGGGTGAAAAAGTTTCATCGTAATCGACACCATGTCGTTGAGGATACCCTTTCGCTACAAGCCTAGCTTTGTACATTTGTACGTTGCCATCCATGTCGGTCTTCTTCTTGAAGACCCATTTGCAACCAATAGGCTTTACTCCTTCTGGTGCATCAACCAGTGTCCAAACTTGGTTGGTGTACATGGAATCCATTTCGGACTTCATGGCCTCTTGCCATACAGTGGAGTGGATATCTTGTATCGCTTCCTCATATGTAGCCGGCTCGTCTTCCTCAATAAGATTAATATCCAAATTAGGTGAGATCAGAAACCCATACCTCTCAGGTTGTCTTCTGACTCTCTCCGACCTACGTGGTTCTTGTGTATTCGAAGATTGTGGTACAGTTTCATCCCTGATGAACTGTTAATGTTCCGTTAAGGATTCTGTTCCAGGAACAGTATCACTGATATTTTCATCGAGTTCTACTTTCCTCCCACTTACCACTGCATTTAGGAATTCCTTCTCAAAGGAAACCGCATGTAGAGCAACAAATTTTGTTCTCTTGTGGGTGATAGAAGTAATATCCTTTGGTTCCCCTAGGATATCCTACAAATAGGCATTTATCAAATTGGGGTTCAAGTTTGGTACCTTCCAAAAGTTTGACGTATGCCCAGTATCCCCAAATCTTCAGGAATGAGAAACCCGGTTTCTTTCCTGTCCATATCTCATACGGAGTCTGTTGAACAGACTTTGACGAAACCTTATTCAAAATAAGTATTGCACTGTTAAATGCATATCCCCAGAAGGAAATAGGTAGCTCTGTGCGACTCATCATAGACCTTACATGTCTAACAAAGTTCGGATTCTCCCGTTCGGACACACCGTTTAATTACGGTGTTCCGGGAGGAGTCCACTGTGAAAGAATACCATATTCTTTCAAGTAATCAAGAAACTCATTGCTTAAGTATTCGTCACCACGATTCGACCGTAATGTCTTAATACTTTTGCCGGTCTGTTTTTCTACTTCGTGTCGAAACTCTTTGAATTTCTCAAAGGTTTCCAACTTGTGTCTCATAAGATACACATAACCATAACGCGATGCATCATCCGTAAAGGTTACGAAGTATTCATATCCATCTCTAGCCTGGCTAGACATGGGCCCACATACGTCAATATGAACGAGGGCTAACAATTCGGTAGCACGTGCACCTTTACCGCTAAAAGGTGATTTAGGCATTTTGCCTAATAAACAAGATTCAGAGATGTCATATGAATTTGGATCAAATCCGTCCAACTAACCACTCTTCGAAAGTGTGGATATACGAGTCTTGTTAATGTGTGCCAGACGACAATGCCACATATAAGTTTATCTCTATTACTTAGTTTAAGCCTTTTGTTTGTTACATTATATGTTTGAGATTGATTTATATTCAAAATATAAAGACCATTATTTACATCAGCAGTTCAAATCTCAATATCATTTTTATACATAAAACACCCAGTGTTTCTAAATACAAAAGTATACCCACATTGGGCTAACATAGATACAGAAATAATATTCCTAGTCAAACTAGGTACATAATAACAGTCTGAAATTTTAAGTACATGCCCCGATGGCAGTTCCAAAACATAAGTGCCAACGGCTAAAACGGTGACTCGTGTCCCATTTCCAATGCGGAGGTCAATCTCTCCTGAGGTCAGTCTCCTGCTAATCTGAAGATCCTGCACATCAGTACATATGAGTACCACAACCAGAATAAAAAATCTAATTTTTAAAACTAGTAGTAACATGTTTATTTCTATAACAAACATATCTGAAGCCGGTGCCTTGCCCGCTTTGATTTCCTTCATGTGTGCCTTGTACTCGTGGCAATCACGCTTCCAGTGACCCCGCTTGCCGTACTGCAGACAAACATCTTGGGATTTGTCCTTACCTTTCCCAGAAGGTTTTGACGATTTGGCCTTGCCCTTCTTCTTCTTCTTCTTCTTTACACCTCCAGTCGCCTTAAACCAAGCCCTCGAAGACTGAGATGTTAAAGCGAAGTGCGCCTCGCACTTCTTGCCCTTTAGGAACTCTTTTTCTGCTTCGCGCAGTGTGGACATTAACTCTCCAAGAGTTTGGTCTTGGTTCATCATATTGTAGTTCATGATGAACCCACTCCAAGTGTCGGGCAAAGACTGTAAGATCAAATCTATAGAAGTCTCAGCCTCGAAGACAATGCCCATCTGTCCCAGCTGCTCAATGTCAGCAATCATCTGTGACACATGGTGCTCAACAGATGTACCCTCTGACATGCGAGCGCGAAAGAGCTTCTTCTACAACTCATATCTCTGCGATCTAAGATTAGATCGATGAAGATCATGCAACTTTGCCATCATCTGATAGGGATCCAATCCCTTGTTTTGATGATGGAATTGTTGAGTCATAGCAGCAAGCATTATAGATTAAACAGTGAAGTTTTCATCGCTATGAGTCTTCCAAAGCTCTAGCTCAACTATCTGATCAGATCTAGGCTTAGGCCCAAGAGGTCTCTCTATAGTGTAGAGCAACTTCTCGGATCCCAGGACAATCCTGAGATTCATATCCCAGTCTTGAAAGTTTGCGCCATTAAAGACATTGTCGCCAATGATAATATCTCTAATGCTCAACTTTCCTGTCATCTTAATTGCAATAGTCAAACTATTCAATTAACGATATATGGGTACAGTCTAACTGTTACAAGAAAAATAATAAAATATTAGTCCAACTAATAAATATTTATTGACGAAAATAATTTGAAAGCGTGTAAATCCAAGTATTTGAACGAAATTGCAAATTCAATAATGGCCTCCCACTATTTTTCGGCGAGCCCCTAACACTCTGTTGAGCACTCGGGAAACCTAGTTTCCTAGTGGGCTAGGATCCCGTTAAATAACACACAACCTTGACTTTGGCCAACAAGCTGTATGATATTTAACTTGGTAGATCTCTAAGATCAATCGGATCTCATCCAATTCCTAGATCCGGTAGGTGGACCTCCAAGTCCGAAACATATATACAATATATATGTCAATATATCCAATATATTTTCCTAACCTTTTCCTCTGAATCAACTAAGCCTTGGCTTTGGCTCAACAAGCTTAATGATTCCAGTTAAGCAGGACCCATTGACCTTGGAAAGCTTCATAATCGATGTCGATGGACAAGAAGTGATCTTGACTTTGGCCAACAAATCACAACTTGGACAAGACATACGATATGGAACAAAACCTTCATGACTCAAACACATCCACGATGGACAAAGGTCTTGACTTTGGCCAACAAACCAGTGCCAAACTTGGATCTTGAAAATAAATCATTCAATGGAAGGAAAATGCTTAATATTTGTTGAGGGTTTTTCGCGTAAATTGGCAACCAATTTATTATCTTTGATTAGGTCTCATCATACACCCTTAAGCATGCATTCTAAAAGCATAATAAGGCGCGGTAAATAAATTAATAATGATATGCGGATGGATATCTCACAAATTGTTCCTAGAACAAATCACTCCCCTTCCTCTCCCCGGCTAGCACTATTCTAACTTCTACCCAATTACATAATACAATTAAAGAAACCTCATTAACATTGAGGGGAATTAGGTGAGAAGAGAATTACAAAGAATCGAGAGATAAGGCTGGACACGCAGGTCCAATTTAATAAATTCTAAATTTACAACAATTTCCAAAATTGCCTTTTCCCTTCTAATATCCATCCGATATACATTATTCATACAACACATCCTTGTATTCACACAAAGCATGTTATTCAATCAATCTAATCCAATTAATTAATCTTTGAATAAAGTGATCATCCAATGTTCAAACAACGATTTGATTTGCGCGAGTCCAACTCGTTTTAGAATAAGTACTCAAAGTACGAATTCTTGAATTATATCGAACTATAATTTTGAATCCAATTTAATTTGAATTCAATACTAATTCTATATTTAATTCCAAATTAAATAATTACACTTTTTAATGCGCCTTTACGACTTAAATTCTAAATCTAATCTTAATGGGTCTCAAAGCCCAATTAACATCCAATGTCCATTTAATTAAAGTCCAATGGGCTTTCAATTAATTTCTTAAGGCATGGGCTATGGTCAATATGGGTCAAACTCAAATACTAAGGCCCAAGTAAGGAATCACCCTATTGCCAAGAAATCAATTTTGGCCCATTAGGCCCAATTAAATGTTTAAAGGCCCATTTGTTATATTTGGACTTAATGGAATGGTTTAGGCCCAATTTGGATCCAATCCAATTGTCCTAAACCAACTTGGCCCAACCAAGCCCATTAGGCCCAAATACAATATTTTTTAGCCCAATTCCAAATTAAGCCCAATTAATTAAATTCTAATTTCCAGATTTCATATTTAATTAATTAAAGTGTATTGCACTAATTAATTATCTAAATTAACATTCCAAAATATCAATTTAATTAATTAATCATGCATTAAAAAATCAACACATGTCCAACATTATTGAAACAAAATCAATTCATTTTCATGCTTCTCAAGTCACGGCAATTTGAAGGATTTTATATCCGATTTCGATTTCAATCCAATTAAATCACAAATCAATATATATCATGTCTTTAAACTCATCCAATGATTTAAAAAACAAAAATCACCATGACCTAGGGTTTAAGTACCATTCGGCCAAGCCATAAAGATTGGGGAAAATTAATCCAATTAAATATTTCATCAAATTGATCATACATAACTCTAAGTTATCAATATATAAGCATTACTCAAACAAACAATTTGATCAAAACATGCTCAAATCAAATTTACCCAAATTTTAGTATATAAACCCTAATCAAATTTCATGCTCAAATAGGCTATGATAAAATCATGTGAATACGTAAAGGAGAATAGCAGAAATATACTCACTTTGAACGGATATAGGATGTGTTGATAACAAAAACTTTGTTCCCTTTGAAATGCTCCAAGCTTCTCCTTGAATTTGATCTCCAAGCTCTAAGCTTTAAGATTGATTCCAAGCTCTTGGGAATAGTTTCCCTATCACCTTGATATGATTCTATGTGTGTGCTAGCACTAAAATTGCAACAATTTTTAGCCTTTGGAAGAGCAACTCTCGGCCAAGATGGAGAGAAGAGGGAAAACCAATTTTGGGCGTGAATGGTGAGAGAGAGGAGGAAGTGAATGATTTGTTGACTTGTTAATTTGATTTCCAAAATCAAAGAAAAAAGATATACCATATTTGGTAAGGTCATTCATTTCTTACACACTTGTGTGTCTTACAAGTCACCATCATTTCATCACCAAATTCCATCACCAAAAGTGATGAGAATGACAAGTGATGTGACTTGTGATGTGACATGTGGGCCCACTTGATTCAAAATCCGAGTGGGCCCGCAAACACATTCCGGGCTCGGGTTCGTTAATTCGAATTAAAAAATTTTCCGTTGCGACGTAATTAAATCAAATTTAATTAAATAATTTTGCCTAGTAAAATTACTATTCACATCGCTAGCGAATTAATTCTAAATTAATTTGTTCGCCCGAATTAAAATCCAATTTTAATTCCGTTATGAAATCTAATTTCATTTAATATATCGAATATATTATTTTATCGATTAATTCCAAATTAATCATTCTCTCTCTTCAAATAGTATTTTATCTCAGATAAAATCTCTCTGTAATTAATCCTAGATTAATTATGTTCGAATCATACGTCATCGGTGAATCTTCGGGAAGTGACCCATGAGATCCCTAGATATGTTGGCAGTAAATTCGATCGTCGGACTATCCGAACACGTGAGTACCTCGTACTACGTTCTTACCGATTTATGAGACATGGTTGGCTTCTAGCAAAGCACCGTGCCTACCCAATTCTCTAGAAATATTCTTAAGGGAATATATAATCTATATCAGGCGTAGTATACGTAGTATTGTGTATTGCGATCCAGTATCGGATGTCACATGCAAGGCCTGAGGCTGGAATAGTGTCTGCCCCGTACGAAGCATATATCGGATCACAAGCAACTAGTCTCTTTAATCGGATAATCATGACCTTGTCATATTATCCCGATGGTTGCAACACATTAGAGTACTAGTTCTTTACCCCTGCGTGATCATCATCTCCATATGACTGAAGTGATACTTCCGTCTTGACATCACACCCAAAACACTAAGATTCTCAATAAACCCAGAAGAGGCGTACACATAACCTGTTAAAGTCCTTGACGACCAAAACCAAAGCGTATTGATTGTCGCAAGTACTAGCGATGTAAGTCTCAGGTTAAGACCAAATACACCTACCCTGATTCGGATTCTCATAGACACATAGTCATACTGCCAATGGGATTCCGAGGGGTCTATCCAGAGCGAAGCTGTTTCCGTACCATCGGTAAACACAACCTCCTATCACACTTGCATAAGTATCCAATACTTAAATATATGAGAACTATGCTGTTACGCTTCCATAACACGCACAAGTGCAATACTAGTCTATTCCGCATTATCGATGTCCAGTCTCGATAATACTACGACTAGGGATATTTAATGATTAAACCTTTATGGATTGATATTGTCTCATATCTTATAATCCGGAACTAATAATAAGGACTTTTATCATTTATATATTTACGTAATCAAATTACAAAATGATAAAATGCAATTTCCATTGTCACATAGTTAATTTGTACAAAAACCACAATGTCTTTTACAAATAGTGACGCTATGGGTCATAATTGTCCAACACATATGTAAATTCCGTAGCCGAATCCGAATGGACGGTAGTGCAGTCTGTACTTGGGATAAACTCCACGTGTCACTCGGGAAATAATCATATTGTTGGTTATTATCTAGGTCCTAAGATCAAACAATACATGAAATCAATGTGTGGAACACACACGGAGATAGCGGAATACTCACATCGATTGGTTGAGTCGATTTGAAGACGAATGAAGCCCAAAATGCTCACTGCACTGGCCAAGGCGCCAAAACCAGCAGTTCACTGCCTCCAAAAACAGAATTTTGAGTGACGAAACGGAGCTCCAAGCCTCGTCCGACGGATCCCGGCTCATGGTCGAACCTCCCTACCACCTTCGCAAGACTCGTAAGTGTGCTAGCACTTGAATTTTCACCATGAAAACCCACTCATGCTTCCCTAATATTCACGCCCAAATGAAGTTCAAAACCAGTGAGCAAAGCCACTGTTTTGGCGTGAGAGAGATGAGAGAGTGAGAGAGAGAATTGTGTTTTTGACTTAATGAAAAATGTGTAAAACTTTTGATTATATATTTTCCAAAATAAATAATCAATTTCATTTAATTAAATCCAATTTATCAAATGAATTTGGAGCCAAAACTTAAAGCTTTTCCCTCCAAAATGGTTTACACTATTCTAATCAAATCCATCACTATTTATATCACCTTTATTAAAGTGATATGTTGTCAAGTCACATCACTCAAAGTGACAAGTGATTTGACGCTTGATGCGACTGATTGATTTGACGCTTGATGCGACTTGCGTTGCCGCATTCGAATTCGAAATACGAATACGCTCGCAATCACGCTCGGGCTCGGGTTCGCTAATTCCAATTAGTGAATTTTTTTTCGTTGCGTCGTAATTAAATGATTACGCCTAGCGAATTCACTATTCACGTCGCTAACGAATTAATTCTAAATTAATTCGTTCGCCCGAATTAAAATCTAATTTTAATTCCGCGTCGAAATCTAATTTCATTTAATATATCGAATATATTAATTTACCGATTAATTCCAAATTAATCGTTATCTCTCTTTAGACGATATTTTATCCTAGATAAAATATCTCCGTAATTAATCCTAGATTAATTTCTCTCTCTCTATATAATCCCAGATTATTCAAGAGTGCGAGTTGTGCGTCATCGGTGGATTATCGGGAAGCGACCCATGAGATCCCCGGATAAGTTGGCAGTAAATGCGGTCGTCGGAGTATCCGAATCACGTATGTACCATGTACTACGTTCTACCGATTTACGAGACAAGGTCGACTCCTAGCAAAGCACCAAGTCTACCCAATTCTCCGGACATATCCATTTAAGAATATTAAGATCTGTATCAAGCGTAGTATACCATTGTATTGTGCATATCGGCCTAGTATCGGATAGTCACGTGCTAGGGCTGGGGCTGGATAAGTGTCTGCCCCGTCCGAAACACATATCGGATGTCTGGTAACATAGTCTCTATAATCAGATATTTATGACCTAGTCACAATATCCCGATTGGATGCGCATCACTCAAGAGCACTAGTACCGTATCCTGCGTGACATCATCTCCACTATGACTGAAGTGATACTTCTGTCTTGACATCACACCCAATACACTACGACTCTCTGATAAACCCAGAAGTGGTGTACGCAGAACCGGTTAAAGCCCTGTACCACCAAGACCAAAGTCTATCGATTATCGTAAGTATTAGCGATGTAAGTCTCAGGTTAAGACTATACACACCTACCTTGATTTCGGCCTCCCATAGACACATAGTCATAATACCAATGGGATTCCGAGGGGTCTATCCAGAGCGAAGCTGTTTCCCGTACTATCGGTGAAACACGACCTCCTATCGCACTTGCATAAGTATCCGATACTTATATATATGAGAACTATGTCGTTGTGCCCTCACAACGCACACAAGTGCAATACTAGCCTATTCCGCATTATCGATGTCCAGTCTCGATAATACTCCGGCTAGGGATATTTAATGATTAATCCTTCGGGGATTGATACTGTCTCATATCATTCTCAATCCAGGAACTAATCATAGGGACCTCTCTTCATTTATATATCTATGGTGATCTAATCACAAATGATGAGAGTGAATTTCCTTGTCACATAGTTAATTTGCTACAACAACACAATGATCTGTGCAAATAGTGACGCTATGGGTCATTTTGTCCAACAATCTCCCACTTGGCACATAGCCAGTCACTCAAGTGTCCCACACCCGAACTATGTACAGTTCGCTCAAATTGCTGAGGAAAGGTTTTCGTCAGCGGATTTGTTTGATTATCGTTTGACGTGATTTATACGATCATCACATCGCCATGATGTATGATCCGAACGAATCAGATGATATAGAAGTATATATCTGGATCGTCGATGAGACCTTTAATTCCTTAGCATGTGTTGACGCCTAGCTCAGCTGCTAACAGAACTATATCTAATCTAATTAGATTTATTTTTGATCCAAATGGCTTCTTTTGCTGCCTCAGCTGCAGCAATAATCCGCATTTGTTGTTTATTCGGCAACAGTTATCTTGCTCGGAATATTTCCAGCTTACTGTCCCAGTGTTCAAACTTAATAGTACCGTATTATTTAATCGTTTGGAAACTTGCAGCAGTGATCCCAGTCACTTCAAGTTCTCTTTCTCCATAGTTTAAGATAGCATCTTTAGTTTTCTGAGATACTAACAGATGTTCTTAACTTCAATCCAGTGACTATCACTTGGATTGACCCATTGTGACTCCATATGCTCGAAGCGTATGAGACACCAATATAAGTACATTTTAAATGTACAATTTCCCAGAGAGTGTTAACAACTCCAAATCTATCCCAGTAGATCTTTTTCCTCGAATAAAGGTTGTTACCCCTCCCAGAATTCTACGGAGAATTTCTATTGAAAGCCAAGCTTTCATCAATTGCTATATGGGAATTTAACTGTCAGTGCGCTCTCCCACTAACCTCCTTATATACACAAGATTATTTCGTTTTGAGTCAAATCATAAACCATTATGATTATTTCAAAACGACAGTTTCAAGAACCTTATGCTTGCATTAATCCAAACATGGATCGAATAACCTGCAAACCTTGTTTTTCGGTTATACAAAATCGTCAGAATGTTATAAACATCCTCCAAAAGGTTTCCTTTTCAGGAAAGCGATTTTGATCTATAACTGACACATTTCATAAATGAAATACGCAGTTATCAACAAGCATCTTCAAAATGGATTTACCATGGCAACAGGTAAAAGGTTGAACCGTTATTAACACAATGTTGATAACGATACCTTTCCGTCAAAAGCCCAGCTTTGTACGTTGGTATGTTGCCTTCCATGTATGTCTTCCTTGAAGACGTTAATGTACCAATAGGCACAATGCCTTGTGGTACAACAACTAGTATCTAAAATAGTTGTTATACATGGAATCCATTTCGGATTCATGGCACTTTGCCATAATAGGGAGTCAATACCTCGTATCACTTCCTCAAAACGTAGTCGGTTGGATATACCTTCATAAGATTGACATCTTTATGAGGTTAGATCAGAAACCCATACCCTAGGTTGTTTTCTGACTCTATCCGATCTACTAGTTTCTGTGTATTTGAAGATTAATGGTATAGATTCATCATAGATGAACTATTTGTGTTCCATTAAGGACTTCGTGCCTTGAACAGTATTACTCCGATTTTCATCGAGTATCACTATCCTCCCACTGACCACTGCATATCGGTATTCCTCTCAGGAAAAACCGCATGGTGAGCAACAATCACATTGTTCTCATGTGAGATTTACAAGTACTATACTTAAGGTTTCCCTTAGGATAACCTATATTGGCACTTATCCAATTTGGGTCCTTAGTTTGGTATCATCCAAACGTTATGCCTGGCATACCCAAATTATCAGGAATGAGAAACCTCGTTTCTTCCCTGTTCATATCCTATATGACATCTGTCAAACAGATTTATATGGAACCTTATTCTAAATAAGTTTTGCACTGTTAATACATATCCTATTGAAGGAAACAGTAACTCAGAGCGACTCGTGATAAACCTTATCATGTCCAACAAAATTCGGTTTTTAGTTCGGACACACCACCGTCTAACTGACGTGTCACGGGAGGAGTCCTCATTTGAAAGAATACCGTACTCTTTCATGTACGTATGAAACTTACTGCTTAAGTATTTTCCATTACGGTCTTACCGTGGCGGAATAATACTATAGCCGATCTGTTTATTTACTTCGTGTCGAAACTTTAAAGTTTCTGATTTGTGTTCTTCAAAAGAAACACATAACCATAACGTGATGCCACATCCGTTAAGGTCACGAAATATTCATGTTCACATCTAGCCTAGCTAGATATGGGCCCACTTACTTCACCATGAATAGGGCTAACAGATCGGTGACCCTTTTACTATTACCAAGTAAATAGTATTTTAGGTACTTTACCTAATAAACTAGATTCGCAGACCTTATTTGAATAGTCAAATCAGTCCTAGTACCCACTCTTCAAAAGTGTGGATATACGAGTCTCGTTTAATCGTGTCCTAGACAACAATGCCACAAATAAGTCTCTATTGATCAAATCAATTTGAGCTATTTATTTGTCATTTTTATATGTTTGAGATTTTATTATATTCAAAATATAAATTCTGTTATTCACATCTAATGTGTTTATCTCAGCATATCTTTATATAATAAAACACTTTAGTGTTCTAGAATATAAAGGTTTATCCGCAACGGATTAAACACTGATATAGAGATAATGTCTCTAGTCAAACTAGTTACATTATAACAGTTCCTAATTTAAGTACATACCCAAAGGGTAGTTCCTAAACTTAGGTATCTACGGTCGAAACAGCGACTTTCGTCCCGTTTCCAATTTGCAGAGAAATCTCGGCTTGAAGTCAGTATCCAGCTCATAGCGGATTCTGAACATCAATACATATATTTTATGTACCACACTAAGTATTTAAAATCCAATTTCAATACTAGTATGAACATAACTTTGACAAATATTTTAAAGTCAGAGCCTCGCCCTTTCTTTAATTCCTTCGTGTCTGCCATATCCAAATGGTAGTTACTTTGGGATATGTCAATTATCTTTTCAATATTTCACAAACCTTTGGCCAAGCCTTGGGTTTCGGAATGTCGAAATGATGTGCACCTTGTGCAACTTGCCCAATTGCAAACTTTGACTTTTCTCCACTAGAATAGTCAATTAATTCTCCAAGAATTATTAATTTCAATTTTAATACTTTTTAAATCTAAAGATAGATTTATTGTCAAGTATATTAATTAAGCACTAAAGTCATCATCACATAAATCTTCCAAAGATTTTATGCTCTACTATTTGCTTAATTATGGCTTAGATATAACAAGTTATTTTATCCAATAAAGTAACCTATTATTAATTCCCAATGAAAATTAAATCATTTAAAACATTTAATCCAAGGATTATATATTTTAAATATTCAACTTTTCAATTCTTTCTTGATTTCAATAGTCCAACTATTTAATCAATTTAACAAGGTACTATTTATTATAATGATTACAATAATCCAATTATTTAATCAACTATAATTTTAATTTAATTATATTGATTACTATAATCCAATTATAAAATCAACTATATATCGAATGAGTTTGTATATAGTCCAACTATATATATATTTAAAACAACATAAAATATTAGTCCAACTAATACTTTTGATTAATATGACGAGTAAAATATAGATGAGCGCGTTTAGCGAGTATTCGAACGAATGTTGCAAATTCAATACTTGCCTCCCACTATTTTTCGTCGAGCCTCTAACCCTCTGTCGAGTACTCGGGAAACCGTGTTTCCTAGTGGGCTAGGCCCGTTAAATATCACACAATCTTGACTTTGGCCAACAAATTGTATGATAATTAACTAGGATCTGAAGATAACTAGGTAGATCTCGAAGATCAATTGGATCCCATCCAACTCCTAGATCCAGTAAGTGGACATCCAAGTCCGAAAATATATCTTATATATGCCTATATATCCAATATATACCCTAACCTTTTTCCTCTGAATCAACTAGGCCTTGGCTTTGGCACAACAAACCTAGTGATCCCAGTCAAGCGCGGACCCATTGACATGGAAGCTTCGTAATCAATGTCAATGGACAAGAAGTGGTCTTGACTTTGGCCAACAAACCACAACTTGGACACGACACCGATATGGAACAAAGCCTCGTGATTAAAACACATCTTCGACGGACAAGGGCTTGACTTTGGCCAACAACCCCTGCCAATCTCGGATCTTGAGCAAGAATCACTCAATGGAAGGAAAATAAACGCTTGAAATAATCGCGTGCAAATTGGCTACCAATTTAATTATCTTTGTTAAGGTCTCATCATCATACACCCTTAAACATGCATTCTAAATACATAATAAAGCGAGTATGAAAATAAATAATAATGATATGCGGATGGATACTTTACATTGATCCTAGATCAAATCTCTCACTTTCTCACTCAAGCTAGCACTTGTATTACTTCTACCCGTTACACTACACTTCTAAAGAAACCTCATTTACATGGAGGGGAATAGGTGAGAAGATAATACAAAGAGAATGAAGGTGATAAGGCTGGACACGCAGGTCCAATTTAATAAATCGAATTTATTACAACAATTTCTAAAATTGCCCCACCCGACTAATATCCATCCGATATAGATTATTCATACAACACACCACGTATTCACACACATAAGCATGCTATCAATCAATCTAATCAAATTAATTAATCTGATAATTAAGTGATCATCCAATGTTCAAACAACGATTTGATTTTGTTCGAGTCAAACTCGTTTTCGCGAATAAGTACTTAAAGTACGAATTCATGAATTAAATTAAACTACATCATTAAATCTAATTTAACATGTATTTAATACTAATTCACTATTCAATTCCAAATTAAATATTACACTTTTATTTAATAAACCTTTTACGATTTAAATTCCAAATTTAATCGTAACGCGTCTCAAAGACCGATTAACGTCCAACGTCAATTCAATTAAGGTCCAATGGGCTTTTAATTGATTTCTTAAGCCGTGGACTTTTGGTCACTCGGGGTCAAACCGATAACTAAAGTCCAATCCGGGATTTACCCCATAAGCCCATAAATCAATCTTGGCCCATTAGGCCCAATTGAACTTTAAAGGTTCATTAGTCGCATTTGGGCTTAACGGAAGTGGCTTTGGGCCCAATTGGATCCAATCCATTTGGCCTAAACCCAACTTGATAAAGTCAAGCCCAATAAGCCCAATTACAACATTAAAGTCCAATTTCCAAAATTAGGCCCAATTAATTAAATATACAAAATCCAATTTCATATTCAATTAACCTAAAGTGTATTACATGATTAATCAACTAAATCAATATTTCTAAAACATCATATTAGTCCAATTAATCATGCTCATTATCATTATCATATGTCCAACACATAAATGAAAAATCAAACCCATTTACATGCTTCTTTAGTCTCGGCCAAGGAAGGATTTCACATCCAATTTGGTTTCAATCCAATCAAACCACAATCGACATTAAATCAACATCCTAAATGATTTCATACATCTAATGTTCAAAAATCAAAAATCCAAGACTTTATAGGGCAATGTAGATTCGGCCAAGGTGAAGGTATTAGGGGTTTTTGTTCAATTCAAAATTAATCCAATTCAATCTCAAATCAACATCATCCTACTTCATTACAACTCATCCAATGAATTAATAATGAAAAATTCCAAGAATTCCAACACCATTACCATTCGGCCAACTTAACATTTTTGGGCAAAATTGATTCAATCACATTTTCTTGAAATTGATCAAATCAATCTTCAATTCAACATATATTAAGCATGCTCAATCATCCAATTTCACAAAATCATGCTCAAATACAAAGTACCCAATTTTAAGCCCTACAATTTTTCATGCTTGAACCTAGGCTCTTGATGCCATTGTTGGTTATTATCTAGGTCCCAAGATCAAACAAGACATGAAATCAATGTGTGAACACACCAACGGAGATATCGGAATACTCACATCGATCGGTTGAGTCGATTTGAAGACGAATGAAGCCCAAAATGCTCACTGCCAAGGGCGCCAAAACTGCTGTTCACTACCTCCAAAAATAGAATTTTGAGTGACGAAACGGAGCTCCAAGCCTCGTCCGACGGATCCCGGCTCATGGTCGAACCTCCCTACCACCTTCGCAAGACTCGTAAGTGTGCTAGCACTTGAATTTTCACCATGAAAACCCACTCATGCTTCCCTAATATTCACGCCCAAATGAAGTTCAAAACCAGTGAGCAAAGCCACTGTTTTGGCGTGAGAGAGATGAGAGAGTGAGAGAGAGAATTGTGTTTTGACTTAATGAAAAATGTGTAAAACTTTTGATTATATATTTTCCAAAATAAATAATCAATTTCATTTAATTAAATCCAATTTATCAAATGAAATTTGGAGCCAAAACTTAAAGCTTTTCCCTCCAAAATGGTTTACACTATTCTAGTCAAATCCATCACTATTTATATCACCTTTATTAAAGTGATATGTTGTCAAGTCACATCACTCAAAGTGACAAGTGATTTGACGCTTGATGCGACTGATTGATTTGACGCTTGATGCGACTTGCGTTGCCGCATTCGAATTCGAAATACGAATGCGCTCGCAATCACGCTCGGGCTCGGGTTCGCTAATTCTCAATTAGTGAATTTTTTTTCGTTGCGTCGTAATTAAATGATTACGCCTAGCGAATTCACTATTCACGTCGCTAACGAATTAATTCTAAATTAATTCGTTCGCCCGAATTAAAATCTAATTTTAATTCCGCGTCGAAATCTAATTTCATTTAATATATCGAATATATTAATTTACCGATTAATTCCAAATTAATCGTTATCTCTCTTTAGACGATATTTTATCCTAGATAAAATATCTCCGTAATTAATCCTAGATTAATTTTCTCTCTCTTCTATATAATCCCAGATTATTCAAGAGTGCGAGTTGTGCGTCATCGGTGGATTATCGGGAAGCGACCCATGAGATCCCCGGATAAGTTGGCAGTAAATGCGGTCGTCGGAGTATCCGAATCACGTATGTACCATGTACTACGTTCTACCGATTTACGAGACAAGGTCGACTCCTAGCAAAGCACCAAGTCTACCCGATTCTCCGGACATATCCATTTAAGAATATTAAGATCTGTATCAAGCGTAGTATACCATTGTATTGTGCATATCGGCCCAGTATCGGATAGTCACGTGCTAGGGCTGGGGCTGGATAAGTGTCTGCCCCGTCCGAAACACATATCAGATGTCTGGTAACATAGTCTCTATAATCGGATATTTATGACCTGGTCATAATATCCCGATTGGATGCGCATCACTCAAGAGCACTAGTATCGTATCCTGCGTGACATCATCTCCACTATGACTGAAGTGATACTTCCGTCTTGACATGACACCCAATACACTACGACTCTCTGATAAACCCAGAAGTGGTGTACGCAGAACCGGTTAAAGCCCTGTACCACCAAGACCAAAGTCTATCGATTATCGTAAGTATTAGCGATGTAAGTCTCAGGTTAAGACTATACACACCTACCTTGATTTCGGCCTCCCATAGACACATAGTCATAATACCAATGGGATTCCGAGGGGTCTATCCAGAGCAAAGCTGTTTCCCGTACTATCGGTGAAACACGACCTCCTATCGCACTTGCATAAGTATCTGATACTTATATATATGAGAACTATGCCGTTGTGCCCTCACAACGCACACAAGTGCAATACTAGCCTATTCCGCATTATCGATATCCAGTCTCGATAATACTCCGGCTAGGGATATTTAATGATTAATCCTTCGGGGATTGATACTGTCTCATATCATTCTAAATCCATGAACTAATCATAGGGACCTCTCTTCATTTATATATCTATGGTGATCTAATCACAAATGATGAGAGTGCAATTTCCTTGTCACATAGTTAATTTGCTACAACAACACAATGATCTGTGCAAATAGTGACGCTATGGGTCATTTTGTCCAACATATATATGCGTGATTAACCCCCCCTTTTTGTTTGCTATTTATTTATTAACGTTTTTCTTGCTTTTGATTGTTTATTATAATTTTCGTTATCGTATCTCGTATTTCTTAATTTAATGTGCTTTTGGAACTACGTTATTGTGATTATTATTTTGGTTGGGTATGGTATTATATTTTTATTCGCTTTTATGCATGAATTGCATTAAGACTTGGTTATACCATTGTGTGAACCCGTCCATTATACTAGCATAAGTAAGGGACCATTCTGAACCCAACGGTTTGAGGTCTTCCCTTGCGAGGGTGAGTGCGTCCTTAAATCTTTCCCAGTTCACACTGGGTGGCGACTCCTTTATTCTCTAGTTTAGTCTCATGTGGGCTAATCCGTACTCTCTACGAGCTGCGAGCCCAACAATTTCGTGGTCGCCGAACATCATAGGCATAGCGGTAAACCCCGCTTCGCTCATACAATATGCGAAAAAATTGGCTCGACCACTTTTTAAGCTTTTCATAGATCATATTCAGGTGAGCACTAACTCTTGATTTCCTCTTTTTGTGATGCTTTGGGAGTGGTTTCAAGTCTGGCTGCTGAGGATCTTCTTTACATGGCTTTACTATGCTCATCAGTTGTTTTACTCTTTATTTACCCTGGGAAAAATTTGGCTTGAATACATGGAGATGGGTCTAACACATGGTCATTATCTATTACAACTTCATTCCATAAAATGTCTATCATGCAACATTTTTCATCCTCTTGAGGACTCGGCATGGCCTTGAAAACACTGAAGGTGACTTCTTCATCTTGAACTCTCATTGTCAGTTCACCTTTCTATACATCAATGTTTGCTCTGTCTGTTTCCAAGAAAAGTTTTCCAAGGATGATTGGAACATCATGATCCTCTTCCATATCAAGAATAAGGAAGTTAGCAGGAAAAAAAACTTATCCACCTAAACCAATACATCTTATACTTCCTTGTGGGTATGTGAGAGATCTATTTACTAGTTGCAATATTAAAGTGGTTGACTTTGCCTCACTTATGCCCAACTTTTTGTAGATGGATAAGAGCATGAGATTGATACTTGCACCCAAATCGCATAGTGCCTTACCAAAATATCGATTCCCAATAGTGCACGGTATGGTAAAGCTGGCAGGATCCTTCAGCTTTGGAGGGAACTTCTTCTGTATAATGGCACTACACTCTTCTGTGAGTGCTGTTGTTTCAAAATCAGTAAGCTTCTTATTATTGGACATTATCTCCTTCATAAACTTCACGTAGTTAGGCATTTGTTCCAAAGCGTCTGCGAATGAGATGTTGATATAGATCTTCTTAAAGATGTCTATGAACTTGGAAAATTGATCATCCAACTTCTTCTTTCGAAAGCATTGAGGAAATGGAAAATGTGTCTTCGGGATGAGAGGTGGCTTATATGGATGAGCTACTTTTTATTCTTGTCACCATTTCCTCTTGAAGTGTCGTTTCTTTGTCTTTACTACCTTGGTCCTTATGAGTATCTATAATCTCTTTATCGCTCCTAAGGGTAATGGCTTGACACTGCTCTTTAGGGTTGACCTCAGTGTTACTAGGAAATACCTTTTTTGTTGATTAGCCATGGAAGAAGCAATCTGCCCAATTTGTACTTCTAAAGACTTCATTGTTGCCCATATATTTCCCATATGTGTTTTAATATTATTCAGCTACGACTAATTATTCTCAAACCTCTCTGAAGTTTCAGCCATAAACGTGCTCATGAGGTCTTCTAAGGAAGATTTATGCCCAGCTCTTTGATTGTTGATGCCAGAAGAAGGTTGCAAGATGTTCTTTGTGTTAGCATTGTTAAGGTTGGTGCTCTGAGCGCCAATTTCTTATGTATTTCTCGGTAAATACTCTTGTATGTATTTTATTAATGAATAAAATAAACAGTTTCTATAATATAAATTCTTTTAGTATATGGTAAAGACGTAAATGACCATAGAGTGATTGGTTATGATACAGTTACAAAAGCGTCGCAACTGACATTGAGCAGTATCATAACAGTATCATTCTTTAACTATTTCGGGTCAAGGTTTACAATTACTTGGTCAGTAAGTAAACCTGTTGAGACCGGTACGTGTCATATATTAGAATGACGGATTCTAATGGTTTCTCAATGAACCATAAGTCTCAAGATACTCGTATAGACACATAGATATTTATATCAGATAAACACTGAACGACTCACTGCAGATTCTTAATAGATGGTACACCAACATCAATAAGAATCTTCTCGGGTTGAGTGAGCATAGTGATCCTTCAACTTGAGATACCACAGTGGATGTATGAGGTATCCTCCACACTTTGATGGCAGTCACATCACCGATCTATTTAGATCAGACCTCCGCCTGTTCGTTGGGTGTGGACTGATCCTCAGGATATCCTATGCGTATCAAGATAGGATTCGTCAGTTCTGTGTACAGAGCAAAGGTATCCATTATGGAATTAGCAATCTGTTAAATCCATGGGCCCATGGTACACTGTAGAAATCAATTTTGAGTGTTATTTAAGAGATTGCTAATAGAATCATCGACGCAATTATACCTATAGAGATTTGACATTTATATCTTTATCTCTGGGATAATCCGGATACCTGTGTCGGAAGGATTATACGTATGCAGTGACCTCGATATGTATGGTTCAGAGATTTTATCCGTGTTCGTCATAATTTACGGGTGGGTAGATTATGGACAGGAAATTGGATTTCGTGACGGATATGCCTGAACTTAGAGAGTCTCACTAATGAAATATACTCGTAGAGCACTAGGGCAACTTTTATAAATAATACTGATTATTTATAGTTAAACTATAATACATGCTTTTGGGATCTTTCGGCCATTTATTAAATATCGAATTGTGATATTTGACATTTATTATTAATATATGAATTTGGATTATTTAATGTAAATATAATACATATATTTAAGATATTTGTATTTAATTATTTGATTATTTACTTGTTAAATAATTAAATTAATTAAATAGTAAATATCTAGTTTACTTCATTAAGTAAGCTAAATGGCTTAATTTGATTGGATTTTTTGGCCAATTTTAATTGGTTTTAAATGGCATGATTTAATTGGATAATTTATGATAAACATCAAATTGTTTGATGTTTTATAACCACAAATTTCATTAAACCATTTTCTATTTTATTAAAACAAATATTAAAAATGCATGGCCTATATTATTCTTATTTTTTCAGTAATTCAAGAAAATATATAAGACTTGCTCTTCATTTTTTGTTTTGAAATCTAAGAACCCTAAAAACATATACAAAAGAGACTTTGAGAGAAAAGGAGAAAAAGGAAGAAAAAGCTTGGAAAATCAAGTATTTTAGTAAGTTTTTTCTTACTTTTTCCTACATGAAAATTATTTCTATCATGCTAGGCTTCAATATGTGTAGCTTAATTTCTTCTCTAATATTTTTGTGGATATTTTTTATGATTGAGAACTTGGATGAAAGATGGAAGCATGTATATGTTTAAAGAATGCATGTAAACTAGTTTATTTGTATTATTTTGCCATTTGATGGTTAGTTTCCATTCTAGAGTTACTTAGTCACTCATGATTGACCTAGAATTGTTCTTGAGTTGTTTCATGATGGTGAGACTTGTTTGGTATTGTGGGAATCGAATCAAAGTGTTGAATTTAATTAATTTGGTGTTAATTTTGTTAATTTGTGAAATTATAAAATTAACTCTCACCAAATTTGGTCATTTGGCAATTTTTGGAAATTTAGTTTCTTTGAGTTGCAAATTTTATTTTCATGTATTAGACATGTATAAATCATTTTGGGATTGATTTGGAATCAATTAGAATTGTATTTGACAATTTTGGACTAAAATGACAAAAATACAAAGTTTTGGGGCTAAACGGTAATTACTAAAAAAAATCTGATTTTTGGGTAAAAATTTCAGTTTTTAAGTATTGAGTAATTGAAATAAATTAGTTTATTTTAATTACCCAAGAAAAATTATTGAAATCGGAAAATTTTGATTTTCCGCGTTCCGCTGCGTTTACCCGAATTGCCACCCAAAACCCCAACAAGCATATGACAAGTTCAGATGATAATAATTAGGCATAGGATTTCCTTTATAGTTGTTGAAGTTCTGATTGTTCACATATTGGACTTGCTCATATCCTCCGTCAGGTAAGATCATTCAATTACCAGCAGTAGCTTCAATATATAGTTGGCCCTGTTGATTGGTCAATGCAGCTAGATGAGTCGTGTGGGATGACACTTGAGCTGTAAGTGCAACAATAGGATCCACCTTGTATATATCAGCCACCTTAGGCACAATAGTGCGTTCACTTGGCCATTGGAAATTGTTAATGTCTATCTCCTCTAGCAGAGCATATGCATCTTCAGCAGATTTCTTGAACAGGGTTCCTCCAGCAGCTGCATCGACCATGGTCCTATTTAGACCATTGAACTCATTGTAGAATAATTGAATCTGAACCCAGTCTTCAAAATTATGTTGTGGGCATCTCCCGAGTAGATCTTTAAAGCGCTCTCAGGCCTCGTAAAGATTCTCAGTCTCCAACTGTTTAAATATGCTTATTTTTGTTCTCAGTTGGGCTAATTTAGCTGGTGGAAAGAACCTCAGACGAAATATTGTAGCCATATCTTGCCATGTCATGATGCTCCCCATCGGTATTGATTGCAGTCAACCTCTCGCTTTGTCCCTTAAAGAGAATGGGAATAAGCGTAGCCTGATGGTGTCTTTAGTCACGCCATTCATCTTTATGGTATCCGCCATCTCAAAGAACATCCTTAAATGCACATTAGGATTCTCTACAACTGAACCCCCAAACTGATTCTTTTGCACCATGTTGATCAATACAGGTTTCAGGTCAAAGTCATTAGCATTGATTGGTGGGTATGCGATCCCAGAATAGTTATCGTCAATGACTGGTTTGAAGTGATCTCGGATTTCCACCTGGCGTGGGTTGTTCTCTATATTTTCAGCAGCCACTACTTCTTTCCCAATTTTCCTTATAAAAAAATAAATAAATATAAATATAAATATAAATAAAAAATCTAAATTAAAGTCAAGGTTATTTGGTAATTGTATTAATGTGAATTAGATTAACAATCCCCGGTAACGGCGCCAAAAACTACAAAATATAGAGAACAATGAGCCATGCCAAATTTTCACGATAGTGATTTCTGTGTATTTAGCCTTCATGCGTTCTTCCGATACGTCCTTAAGCTCCAAAAATAAGTCCATCTGCCCCAAGATCCATGTTTCAATGTTTCCTATCAATAAAACATAAAAGAAACTACAAAATACATTAAAATGACACGGAACCTAACAAAATAGTAAGTTAAAAATGGAGGAATAAATGGGTATAAACCGCACTTATCAATATCCCCTTCGAGTTGTTTCCGTGTAGCAGCACCATCCCCGTCTTCAAATCCCAAATGAGTTATTGGATGATCAGAGCCATCACCAAGCAAAACATTGTCAGGCCCATTGTAGTCGGTATGAAGAAACAGGTTGTAGAGGTCATTAGTAATATGATGGGATGCATCAGAATCCAGATTCTAGTTAGGATATGGTGTAGTAGCGGCCACATATGCATGAGGGGCATAGGGCCGAAATGAACTATTCTCATTGGGTCGTGGGGTTGGAGCCTGTAGAGAGACATTTCGAAGATATGGGCAACGAAGAGATGAGTGGCCTTGTTTGCTACACACTTGTCAATAGCCCATGTAACCACCATGCTGAGAGTAAGAGGGAGCATGGCTGAGAAAAAATGAAGAGTGAGGATGAGCAGACGGGGACAAAAAGCGTGGACCAGAGAAGGGGCGAGGCTGGGAGTGAGGATATGACTTCGGACCAGAGGCGTGCTTGTGGGCAACATTCACAGAGACATGACCAGTGATGAAGGATAACTCAGAGTGGCGAAGATGAGCCTCAAAGGAAAGACGTTTCTCATGTAGTTCATTAAAACTGATAGAGGTTTCATGTGGCCTGATGGCACTGGACAAAGATGCATAGTCTTCACCTAGACCAGTGAGGATTTTGTCAGTGAGACAATCTGGAGAGAGATGAGCTTGCATGAGGGCTAAGGTATTCGCTAAAGGCTTGATATATCGCATATATTAAGTGATGGATTTGGATCCTTTGTGCAGTCGATCAAGAATGCCAGAGATGTTCATAATGCAACCGTGAGAAGGAGTACCATGTGTCTTATGCAAAGATTTCCAGGCATCAGCAGAGGTTGCAGCCAATAATGGCGTTGAGTAGCAATTGGTCTTGGCGAATCCAGAGAGTATAGGCAGAGTTCAGAAGAGGACCGACATGAGTGTGGAGCATATGAGAAGGGCAAGGGGTGGAGTTATCAATATAACCAAAGAGATTATAGCCAATGAGCAAAGAGCGAAACTGTTGGTACCATGAGGAGTAATTAATTTGCATCAATTTGATGGGACATTGGGCTTGAACATTGATGATGACAAGAGAGTTGGAGGGGTCACAAGATGGTACGATAATGGGTGGAAGGGGAGCATGGGCATTAGTTGGTGCGACATGAGCAATGGAGACAAACGCGGAGGAAGTGGAGTCCATGGATGGAGGATCGACAGAGTCTGATACCATATAGAGTTTGCGAGAAGAGAAGTTTTGAGAGAATGTATTATTCTTGATTGTATTTCAGGTGTACAAGTATCTTAAATACATAAAGTAGTATTATCTCTAAGCCTATTTAAGTTACAGTAGATAAGTAAGAGTTGTTGAGAAGATAAACATATTATCTAAATTACAATAGATAAGTGAGAAGATAAACCTATTATCTACAAGTTCAAATATCCTTAACATATTAAACACTAGACTTATGTATTTTTTGTGATTATCTTTAATTCATGTTTTGTGCAGGTCTCACTCTATCATATGGCTTGCCAAGTTGGAAGTGGGGTTGAGGGTGTGGAAGAAGTTACATTTCTTCATAGGTTGAGCCCTGGTGCATGTCCCAAAAGTTATGGTGTCAGCATCGCAAGTAAAGGTTCATTTTGTCTATCGTCATCTTACAGGTCTGTTTATGATTTACGATTTTGATGATGCTGTGAATTATGCAATGAATCATAAGTGATGTTTGTAGCACAAAACGGAAAAATGAGGCCGAAGAAAGATATTATTATTGTTGTGGTAAGATAAAACATACTTGGTAAATTATTCAGATTTATTTTTCAAATAGTTCCTCTCTTATTTTTTTTTTTTCATTTTTTTTCTTTTTTAATTATTGATATAAGAAGTGATATATTTTTAATACACTTTTGGTGCCATTAATTTTAAATTGTAAATTTATCATTTTACAATGTGCTACATTTGGTTTGTGTCATTTACGATATGTATTATAAGAATTTAAAATATAATTTAAGTATCAATTTTGCTTATTTTGTGCATAACAAATACATAAAAAATCTAAGTATAAACGTGAAATGTTCGTTCAAATTAATTCTAATTTAGGAGTGGATTGACATTGATCGGAAATGATTAGAGACTTGGAAGAATATAAAG
This sequence comes from Zanthoxylum bungeanum, assembly GCA_019454045.1. Taxonomy (NCBI): domain Eukaryota; kingdom Viridiplantae; phylum Streptophyta; class Magnoliopsida; order Sapindales; family Rutaceae; genus Zanthoxylum; species Zanthoxylum bungeanum. Next base: position 186,371 of record SKCR01027524.1, read on the forward strand.
AAGCAGGTGATTTTCAAAATCAAAAATTCTGTGCGAGTCCTAGCTAATTGTTGTATGTTGGTGTCTTAAGATGATTGCCATTTACTTTAGTATTTTTTAGGAGAAGCAACCATACGTCATCCATGACAAGGCACCGAAAGGCTTCTCTTAAAGTGGTTACTAGTAAGTCAATGGTAGTTTATCTTTTTGTGTCTTGATAATAAGTTTTTGGGACAAAGATATCATTATTAACTTGAGACTTTACTTAAAGTGGTAACTAATATGTAATCAAACTGTTGTGATTAAACACACACGAATAGAGGATAATTTGAGAGAAAATTTTTCTTTTATATACTCACAAAAGAATTACAAAGCTTCCAATACAAGCTTTACAAAAAACTCTCACCAATCACTCTCACTACACTTTCACACATTTAGTGATAGATTACAATGGCCTAAAGAGCTCAGATTTATAGTGAGGCAAACCGCGTGAACAGTGTCACGCGGTTTTGCCAGCTCACTCCTGCATGTTACACACACACACAGCTTGCTTCACATTCTGTTTCATGCTTTCGGTGCAAAGTTGCACATTAAGTCAACAAATCTCCCCCTCGGTGAAGATTTCCCCAAAATCTGAGCCGACCATCAATCATCCAAATCGGATCCTCCAAAGGATCCTCCCCTGGCTGCATCTGTATGACTGCCTACGTACCCTGAGTTGGGATCAAGCCAATCGTAGTTCTCTGAATCTCCCCACTCTGACTATGTGGAGAGTTTTGTCATCCCGGTTATGGCACGACAGATTTCAAGCTTCTCCTTCGGTAAAACCTTCGTGAACATATCGGCACCGTTGTCATCGGTGTGAATTTTCCTGAGTTCTAACAGCCTTGAGCTCAGGACGTCCCGTATCCAGTGATACCTCACATCGATATGTTTTGACCTCGAATGAAAGGTGGAATTTTTACCGAGATAGATAGCGCTCTGGCTATCGCAGTACAAAATGTACTTCTCCTGCTTGAAACCCAATTCCTGGACGATTGTCTTCATCCACAGCAATTCCTTGCAAGCTTCTGTAGCTGCAATGAATTCTGCCTCTGTTGTAGAAAGTGCAACACATCTCTGCAACCTAGACTGCCATGCCACAGCTCCTCCTGAAAGAGTAATCAGATACCCAGAAGTAGACTTTCGGGTATCCACATCTCCTGCCATATCTGAATCAGTGTAGCCCATCAACACTGGTTTGTTGCTGCTTCCAAAACATAGCCTCATTTTGGAAGTGCCTCGAAGATACCGCATAATCCATTTGATCGCATTCCAGTGTTCCCGTCCTGGGTTTGACATAAACCGGCTGACCAATCCAACTGTGTGTGCTAAGTCTGGTCTCGTGCACACCATGGCATACATAAGACTTCCCACTGCTGAGGTGTATGGAACCTGTTTCATTTCCTCATTTTCTGACTCAGTAGAGGGACTCTGCTGCGTACTCAATCTAAAGTGGGTAGCAAGAGGAGTGCTAACCGCTTTAGCCTTGTCCATCTGGAATCTCTGAAGTACCTTCTCAATGTACTCCTCCTGTGACAAGTATAACCTCCTGGCTTTCCGATCACGACCGATCCTGATGCCAAGAATCTGTTTAGCTGGCCCCAAGTCTTTCATCTCAAAAGACTTACTCAGTTGCTGCTTCAAATTATCAATCCTCGATTGATTCCTGCCAACTATCAACATATCATCTACATATAACAGTAAGATGATAAAATCATCGTCAGAAAACTTCTGAACGAAAACACAATGGTCTGAAGTTGTCTTCTTGTATCCCTGCTCCCCCATAACTGACTCGAACTTCACGTACCACTGTCTCGGTGCCTGTTTCAAACCGTAGAGGCTTTTCCTGAGTCTGCACACATAGTCCTCTTTCCCGCTGACTCTGAAGCCTTCTGGTTGCTCCATGTAGATTTCTTCTTCCAGATCCCCGTGAAGAAATGCGGTCTTGACATCCATCTGCTCAACTTCCAGGTCGAGGCTTGCTGCTAAGCTGAGTACCACTCTGATGGATGACATCTTCACAACTGGAGAGAAGATTTCATCGAAGTCAATGCCTTTCCTCTGATTGAATCCCTTGACGACTAATCTGGCTTTGTATCGGGGTTGTGAAGTGTGCTTCTGTTGCTTCACCCTGTACACCCATTTGTTCTTCAAATCCCGTTTGCCTCTTGGCAATTTCACCAACTCAAAAGTGTGATTGTCATGCAAAGATTTCATCTCATCTTGCATGGCTTCCTCCCACTTTTCTCTGTCCTCTGTTTCCACAGCCTCCTGATAGCTCTCGGGTTCTCCCCCGTCAGTAAGCAGCACCTACTCATATGCAGAGTATTTGGTTGAAGGTCGCCTCTCTCTGTCAGACCTTCTCTGTGGAACTATTGGTGGAACTTCTGGTACTGGTGGTTGATCATGATCATCATCTCTGGGAGCTTCATCACCTGTACCCTCATGTCTGGGAACCTCATCTTCAACTCGTACTGGCACCGGTGTATGAGGTTCTGGATTCACATTTTTGTATTGCTGGGGCATTGTCTTCATATCCTTTCTGATATCTTCTATGGTCTGGTCTTCAACAAAGACAACATCTCGGCTTCTGACAATCTTCTTCTCCACAGGATCATAGAGTTTGTAGCCGAAATCATCCTGACCATAGCCAATAAAGACACACTGACGCGTCTTTGCATCGAGCTTGGATCTCTCGTCCTTTGGGATATGTACAAAGGCTTTGCACCCAAAGACATGCAAGTGTTCGTATGACACTTCTTTACATGTCCAAGCTTGGTTAGGAACATTACCTTTCAGTGCGACCGCTGGGGACATGTTCAAAACATGTACTGCTGTGATGAGTGCCTCCCCCCAGAATGTCTTCGGCAGCTTGGCTTGTGACAGCAAGCTTCTGATCCTTTCGCACAAGGTTCTGTTCATCCTCTCAGCTAGGCCATTCAGCTGAGGTGTCTTCGGAGGTGTCGTTTGATGTCGGATTCCTTGCGTCTTGCAGTAATGATCAAACGGACCTCTGTATTCTCCACCGTTGTCTGTTCTGATGCACTTCAGTTTCTTGTCGGTTTCTCTCTCCACCAAGCATGAAACTCCTTGAACACTCCCAGCACTTGATCTTTTCTCTTCAAGGTGTATGCCCATATCCTCCTTGAATGATCATCAATGAATGTCACAAAATACAGTGACCCACCAAGTGTTCTTGTCTGCATCGGACCGCATACATCTGAATGTATGAGATCTAGTACCTCCGGTTTCCGTTGAGGCGGGGAGCTCTGGAAGGATACTCTGTTCTGCTTTCCAGCCATGCAGTGTTCACACTTCCGTAAGTGTGAGTTCTTCAGTTCCGGAAGAACATTCCGCATGCGTAGTATCTTCATCCCTGTTTGGCTCATGTGACCGAGCTTTTTATGCCACAGCTCGGCTGCCTCATTACTGTTGACTGTATTTATGCTACTATTTGAAAGCTTAGCATGCATCAAATACAGAGTTGAATATTTCTTACCTCGTGCCACCACCATTGATCCTTTAGTGAGCTTCCAGCATCCGTCACTAAAGGTGCTGCAGAAACCTTCATCATTCAGCTTGCCCGTTGAGATTAGGTTTAACCGGATATCTGGGATGTGCTTGACTCCCTTCAACACTAGCCTTGTTCCGTTATCTGTTTCAAGGCAGATGTCTCCAATACCGACGGCTTTGTACTGTCCGTCATTCCCCATCCTTACAGCACCGTAGTCCCCTGGTGTGTAAGATGAAAAGAAGTCTCTGCGAGATGTGGCGTGTATGGATGCGCCACTATCTATCACCCAACTGGTCTCGTGGCTGGCAAGATTCACAACAGCTTCTTCATATATTATGCAAAATTCTTTGGAGGTTTTCTCGGTGGTAGTGGCAACTCTTTCTTGATTAGAGTCACCGTCTCTCCTGGACTGCTCGTTCTTCAACTTGTAACAGTCCCTCTTCATATGGCCTTTCTTTTTACAGTGATAGCACTCAATATCCCTTGTTCTTAATTTCCCCCGGTTCTTGTCTGGTCTACCTAGACATCGGCTTTTACTCCTCCCCCTTCTGGTGTTCTTCTCTGTCACTAGAGCTTCTGAGGTTTAGGCTGATGCTGACTCCTGCATTCTCGTCCTCTTTTCTTCCTCGAAGACCCTGGTCTTTGCCATCTCCATAGTGACTTTCCCATCTGCGGCTGAATTGATCACCGTAGATCTGAACGTTTCCCAAGATTCTGGTAACGTATTAAGGAGAATTAAGCCATTTACCTAATCTCCGAAGTCTATGCCCAATCCAGACAATTCCTTCATGGTTCCGAGGAAATCGTTGATATGGTCCGCCACAGCTGTACCTTCTTGGTATTTCAACCCCATCATCTTCTTGATGTAGTACACCTTGTTGTTTCCAGTCTTTGCTCGAAAAAGCTCCTCCAGCTTTCTCCATAAGACACGTGCATTTGTTTCTTCACTGACATGGTTGACGATACTATCGTCGATCCACTGACGAATAGTACTGCATGTTTTCTGGTGAAGATTAGCCCACTTTCCATCGGTCATACCTTCTGGTTTCTGCTCCAGAAATACCGATCCATCATAGTCCTTCACATACAGAAGGTCTTTCATCCTTCCTCTCCATGTGAAATAGTTTGTACTGGTTAACAAAATCATTTTTCCGTTGCTCCCCTCCATCATAAAAATTCTAAGCAGAATTTCAAAAAACGGACCTCACCGTTGCGTCCGGAATAGCCAAAAATGGTGGAAATGACACTTCGTTTGTCAAAATCCGACACAGGGACCAATTTGCAAATTTCAGAAATTACAGGGGTCACAGTGCAATTTCCGAAAGTTCAGGGGCCAAAGTACAATTACGGAACAGTTCAGGGACTATATTGCAATTTCCAAAAAGTTCAGGGACTAAATTGAAAATTTCTGAAAGTATAGGGGCTAAATTGTAATTTCCAGAAAGTTCAGGGACCTATCTGAAATTTACCAGGCACCGCTGACGTGGCAGCTGACTGGGCTGCTGACTGTGCGCTGACGTGGAGCTGACTGGGCAACACGTGGCGGCTGACGTGGCGTCGTCTTCAACCTCAAGCTGGCGCGTGGAGCGCGTGGATTGCACGTCGGGCGCGTGGGCTTCTCTCTGTAAGGCGCGTGCGGCGCGTGACGACGTTCTGGACCTCCGATCGATCGCCAGAAAATATCACCGTGCTCGTCTCGCCGTGAAAAGTCTGATGATATGCTCAAAATCGATTTTCGACAACTTTCGTCGGAACCGACTTTCCGAACCGAAACTTCGTTTCTGAATTTCGGGATCCCTCCGTGGAACCGTAGCTCTGATACCACTTGTTTTGATTAAACACACACGAATAGAGGATAATTTGAGAGAAAACTCTTCTTTTATATACTCACAAAAGAATCACAAAGCTTCCAATACAAGCTTTACAAAAAACTCTCACCAATCACTCTCACTACACTTTCACACATTTAGGGATAGATTACAATGGCCTAAAGAGCTCAGATTTATAGTGAGGCAAACCGCGTGAACAGTGTCACACGGTTTTGCCAGCTCACTCCTGCATGTTACACACACACACAGCTTGCTTCACATTCTGTTTCATGCTTTCGGTGCAAAGTTGCACATTAAGTCAACACAAACTTGTGTATTATGTATTGTTAATTTTAATATAATATATGATATATACATTCTTTTCTCATTAACAGAAATGAATTGAACAATAAACGATTTGTTTATATTATCTTTGTGATATTTATATTTAGACGAGATCAATAACATGGATCAACGTCCAATATTAAAAATATTTAGTAAAAATAGCAATATATTTGTTCTCATCAAGAATTCTTGAAAGAAAAAAATCTATCATAAAAATTTATCATGTGTTCATAACAGATTTTTGATGACATATATACACAGTCAAGAATTCATGACAGAAAAAATCTGTCAAAAATTATTGATAGAAAAAAAAAATTTCATAAAAATTTATCAATAATTCTCAATAGAAAAAAGTTTGTCAAGAATTATTGTCACCCCGATTCTTGACAATTAATTTTTATGTCAAGAAGCTCCTTTCTTTACAAACATTATCTATCAAGATAGTTTGTGTTTCTAGTAGTAGACTGATTACATAATAGAGTGGCACTGAATACTTTTTCTTCTAAAGTAATTCTTGATTACCTTAATTATATAGGTAACGTGATACCATCTAATATACAAAACGTGGTGTTTATTAAATATAACTATCATTATTTAGTTTTTTTTTTTACTATTTTTGACACGCGTGATAAGATATTATTGTGTTGTTGTGTGGGTGACGTAGTGTCATTATTGCATAGTAGAAATTTTCTTATTCTCGATGATGAAGTTAGAGCCAATGAAGGCGTTTAGTTTTCAAAAATTCTACTATGTAATGATGATACTATGTCACTCATATAACCACCCAATAGTATTTTGCCATGAGTGTTAAAATAATAAAAAAAAAACTAAATAAATGATAATTTTGTTTAACATAACTCTTACATGTTATATAATTATTAGCCCTTAAAGGATGAAGTTTGGTAACAAAGTGTTTGAGATTTGGTTGTCACGTACGTTATGAGTTCAAGTCCAGAAGTTGCATTTCTTGTAAGAGCTTGGGCAGCCGAATGTTTTACTTCCTCCGTTAAAGTCCGGATAGGGTGGTTTGGCGGTAGGATTAGTGTTATATAATTATCATCGAGAGTAAAGTTGATCGTGCACAAATTGCTGTGGAAGAGCCTGTCGCACGGTTTAGAGTCGAATTCAATTTAAGAACAAACAGATAGGGTCCGTTTAGGATCATGGATCTCCCAGGCATAAAGGTTATTGTTATTAACTTCACAAAAAGAAGGGAATCAAACCCAGGAAAAAAGCCCACTATCCACCTGAATTTTAATGGAGATATTGAGTATGGGCATCTTCAATTTGTGAAATGATAGGACAAGAATTGGTAGGTATGTGAACGATGATCGAGTGATACAAAATGACAGAAATGAAGCAACTATTTCGTACAAGATACACATTTTGGAAAAATAGCATGATAAGATATTATTTATTGGCATAATTTTGAGTGGACTCTACTTTATAAAACTTAGAGGTCATGAGCGATTCGAATTCTCCGTCATGAGTATGTCGAAATCATATATTTATGTGCTCAAAATTATGTTTGGGTGAATGAGAAATTACTTTCAAAATAAACCAATTGATATGGAAAATTTAAAAGGAAAGTTCATTGTCCCACATATAAAAGGAAATGAAGGCTAGGGAGTGCACATTCCTGTTGTGATTAAACACACACAATAGAGGTGAATTGAGAGAAAACTCTTCTTTATTTCTCACTAAACAGAGAATTACAAAACTTACAAATCCAAGCTTTACAAAAAACTCTCAAACACTTTACTCTCTATTATACAATCACTTATGAGTTCTGGGATACATTTACAATGGTCTTAGGCTCCTTTTTATAGTGCCCAAACCGTGTGAACAGTGTCACACGGTTTGGGGATTGTTGGCAGCAAGCTGGAAGCTGCAAGCTGTAGCCCCATTCTGTCTTCCTTGAATGATCGTCTATGAATGTCACAAAGTAAAGTGACCCACCAAGTGTTCTCGTTTGCATCGGACCACATACATGTGAATGTATGAGGTCAAGTACCTCCGGTTTCCGTTGAGACGGGGAGCTCTGGAAGGACACTCTGTTCCGCTTTCCAGCCATGCAGTGTTCACACTTCCGTAAGTGTGAGTTCTTAAATTCGGGAAGAACATTCCGCCTGCGTAGTATTTCCATCCCCGTTTGACTCATGTGACCGAGCCTTTTATGCCATAACTCGGCTGCCTCATTACTGTTAACTGTATTTATGCTACTATTGGAAATCTTAGCATGCATCAAATACATAGTTGAATCTTTCTTACCTCGTTCCACCACCATTGATCCTTTAGTAAGCTTCCAGGTGACTTCACTAAAGGTGCTGCAGAAACCTTCATCATCTAGCTTGCCTCTTGAGGTCAGGTTTAACCGGATGTCTGGGATGTGCTTGACTCCCTTCAACACTAGCCTTGTCTCATTGTCTGTTGCAAGGCAGATGTCTCCAATACCGACGGCTTTGGACTGACCGTCATTCCCCATCCTTACAGCACCGTAGTCCCTTGGTGTGTAAGATGAAAAGAAGTCTCTGCGAGATATGGCGTGTATGGAGGCGCCACTATCTATCACCCAACTGGTCTCGTGGCTGGCAAGATTCACAACATTTTCTTAATATATTACGCAGAATTCTTTGGAGGTTTTTTCAGTGGTAGTAGCAACTCTTTCTTGATTAGAGTCACCATCTCTCCTAGACTGCTCGTTCTTCAGTTTGTAGCAATCCCTCTTCATATGACCTTTCTTTTTACAGTGGTAGCACTCAATATCTCTAGTTCTTGATTTACCTCGGTTCTTGTCTGGTCTACCTGGGCCTCGGCTTTTACTCCTCCCCCTTCTGGTGTTCTTCTCTGTCACTAGAGCTTCTGAGGTTGATGCTGATACTGACTCCTGCATTCTCGTCCTCTTTTCTTCCTCGAAGATCCTGGTCTTTGCCATCTCCATAGTGACTTTCCCATATGCGGCTGAATTTATCACCGTAGATCTGAACGTTCCCAGATTCTGGTAACGTATTAAGGAGTATTAAGCCATTTACCTCATCTCCGAAGTCTATGCCCAATCCATACAGTTCTTTCATGGTGCCGAGGAAATCGTTGATATGGTCCGCCACAGCTGTACCTTCTTGGTATTTCAACCCCATCATCTTCTTGATGTAGTACAACTTGTGTTGCCAGTATTTGCTCGGAAAAGCTCCTCCAGCTTTCTCCATAAGAGACGTGCATTTGTTTCTTCACTGACATGGTTGACGATACTATCGTCGATCCACTGACGAATAGTATTGCATGTTTTCTGGTGAAGATTGTTCCACTTTGCTTCAGACATTTCTTCTGGTTTCTCCTCCAGAAATACCGACCCATCATAATCCTTCACATATAGGAGGTCATTCATCCTTCATCTCCATGTGAAATAATTGGTACTAGTCAACAAAATCATTTTTCCGTTGCTCCCTTCCATCATAAAAATTCTAAGCAGAATTTCAAAAATCGGACCTCACCATTGCGTCCGGAATGGTAAAAAATGGTGGAAATGACACTTCGTTTGTCAAAATCCGACATAGGGACCAAATTGCAAATTTCAGAAATTACAGGGGTCAAAGTGTAATTTCAGAAAGCTCAGAGGCCAAAGTGCAATTTATGAAAAGTTCAGGGGCTAAAATGTAATTTCCAGAAAGCTCAGGGACCTATCTGAAATTTACCAGGTAATGCTGACGTGGCAGGTTGCTGACGTGCTGACACGTGGCGCTGACTGGGTGCTGACTTAGCGTCTTCAACTTTCAGACGCGCGTGCAGGCGCGTGTGCGAGTGGCGGCGCGTGGGAAGCTCTCTGTTAGGCGCGTGGCGCGCTTGCAACTTCCTGGGAGCTTCGATCGGTCGCCGTAAAATACCACCGTGCTCGTCTCGCCGTGAAAAGTCTGATGGTATCCTCAAAATCGATTTTCGACAACTTTCGTCGGAACCGACTTTCCGAACCAAACCTCTGTTACTGAGTTTCGGGATCCCTCCGAGTAACCTTAGCTCTGATACCACTTGTTGTGATTAAACACACACAATAGATGTGAATTGAGAGAAAACTCTTATTTATTTCTCACTAAACAAAGAATTACAAAACTTACAAATCCAAGCTTTACAAAAAACTCTCAAACACTTTACTCTCTATTATACACTCACTTATGAGTTCTGGGATGCATTTACAATGGTCTTAGGCTCCTTTTTATAGTGCCCAAACCGTGTGAACAGTGTCACACGGTTTGGGGATTGTTGGCAGCAAGCTGGAAGCTGCAAGCTGTAGCCCCATTCTGTCAACCTCAACTTTCGGTGGAGTCTTGTTTCTTCTGCATGCTGTATCCATTCATTTTGCATGCTGGACTCCATCAATTCCAACTCCTCTTGAATTCAGACATATCGAAAATAACTTGATAATGCGCCAAATATATTTTATTCCCATATATATATTTTATTCTCATTGTATCTTGGGAAACAAATACCGAAACGATCCAAACACAAATGATAGAGGCGAATCTGTTTTAAGGATACTATGTACTACATAAGCTTGGGGTTTAATCTCTTTATCTTGTTTATTTCATATTCGTATTTTTGGATTTTAATTCCAAAACTTTATTTCCTACCAACGTTGATGAATATTGTTATATATATGAAACTAACATTATTGTGTATTGTTTCCTGCAATCTTACAGGTGGATTTGTTTTTTTTTTTTTTTTTTTTACTACAACACATAATGGGACATTTAGTCTTGGCTATAAACTGTCAAGGTCCTCAGGGAGATGATACTGATATGGACTGAAAAAACGCATAAAGCATCAAGAATCCATATCCAGTATCCAGCCATATCTTATATGAATCTTGCAACATCTCATTCATCAACTCAAAAAAATGAATATATATATACTACTACAGCCTGGCAGAATTATTACTTTTGTTATTGCTCCAATTCAATCTTTATATCCCTAGTATCTTTTCTTATCTTCTGAACTTGACAATTGATTTTCATTTGCTCCACCAAAGAACATAAGATGCAAAAAGCTAGCTGTAGTAAATGACTGTCTATTTTACTTTTAGTATCCAAGTCCAAGTCTATTGCATGCAATATCTATATAATCAGAACCATATTGTAACTTTCATGTTTTTAATTTAAGTTCCGTTTGGTATGGTTACCAAACACTCATGGACAGCTAGTGCTTCTATTTCGCAGCAGAATCCACGACACCCATAAGCAAATTAATCCCGAATGATTTATATGAACAGTGCTTTCAATGCATATAAATCTCCTGATAAATATATTTCATCATAAAATTGTAATATATATTTTGAGGGCATGGTTATGTTGCTCCCCACAGGAATAATTTGGCCGAAACAACTGAATTTTCTGAGAAATGTCAAACTCCAAGTTGCATGGAGGGACCCCAAGAGAATAAATTTTGTTTTCATATATAACCATTGATGTAGATGAAAGGTATCCACACAACAGAAGCTATCTAGAATTAATAACATACATGGATGATAAGGACGGGAAATATCTATAGCCTGATGTATCTCAAGGTATATGTCACCTTTTATGATTGGTATATACTTCAAAAACTTTATAGCAGTCATCATCCCCAAATGAGTACGCGCGCTTCTTATAATTATACAAACCTTAATAAAGTTGGCCCTAAAGACAGTTGATACAGGCGCAAATTATTTTGACTTAAAATTAGGGCCTAAATTGATGAGCGGTTAATATTCCTATATTTCCCGCTCATTTGTCTTAATATTTTGTGGGTGATCTTGAGGTTTATGAGCGCTTTGATGTATTTTGGGTGTGTTTGTACAGGTTAAAATCATATCACGACTCATTTGTCTTAATATTTTGTTGGCACGACGCGATGCCCAACCTTGGCTCGTCGCGACGCGAAGATGCTGCCCCAATTCATCTCAGATCCGATTTTTGATCAGGAAAGACCCCCATGACTTCCTATATAAGCATAACTTCGCACCAAAACCTAGGGGATAGTCTCATAGCATATTTTGAAGCCTCCAAAGAGATTTTTGAGAGAAGACGAAGCACATCAAACAAGCACAACACAAAAACTCAACAGTAGGGAGTAAAGACTGCTGATCTCGACATAGTTTCTTCTTTCCTGTGCTACCATAAAGTTTTGTTTATTATGTAATATCTATTTAGAGTTCTTGAGCATGTGTAGTAACTAAATCTTTAATATGGGGTTGTGATGAAACCCAATATTTTGAGTTTATAAATTGATTTTTCTTATATTCTGTGTTATGCTTTGACTTATTTATTGAATCATGTTCTTAATACTTCTTGTTGCTTGATCACCAATAAGATTGATTTGGTAAACTTAATTGAACTTGAAAAAATGAATTTTAGGTTAGCCTTGAATTCAATAACATACGATCTCTTCTTAGAGATTTTTCTACAGGATAAAAATATACATGTAGGGCGTATGTAGCCATAATTGGAACCTAATTTTAATAAATATCTTCGAATTCCAGGTTAATAAGTCAATTTATTACACGAGTATAGGAAAATAAGTTCATCTGTATAATAATACTGGGTTGATTCACAACCCTGGATGCGTCTCTCTCATTGATTGTCGTTGGAATTTTCATAACTCATCCTTATTTTCTTTAGCGTTAGTTTAATTCAAATCATTTTCTAGTTAAATATCAATTAGATAACCGTAGGTATTTAGTTATAATAATTAGTAAAGTAGATGATAACTCCTCGAGGGATTGATACTTTTTATACTACTTGAGTGATACGTGCGCTTGTGTAACGTGTGAAAATCGCGATTAAGTTTTTGGCGTAATTTCCGGGGACTTATTCTAACCCTCATTATTAAATTGTTGACTAAGTATTTTACTTGTTACTAATCATTTCTATTTTTATTTCGTTGTTTTAGTTCTATTTAAGGTTCTTGAGAGGTTATATGAGATGAAGTCAAAACTGTGAACTCTTTCCGCTTGACCCATAAATCTAGAGAAATTTTCATCAATTGAGAAGAGACAGGCGAAAAGACTAAGAGGCACATCTTAAAAAGAACAATTAGGAACCGGAACCCTTGGAAGCAGCATCACAAATTCTCATTCGAGATAGGACAATCCCGGTGGTTGACGATTTTATCTTCTGCATCGTCCTGCCACCCCTGCTAGTAAACACATGTACATCAAAATATTCATTCAGATGATTCAGCAGTCGATGCAGTTTGGGGGTGGTGAAATTGAAGATCCAAACACCCACATCAGCGGTTTCCTAGAAGTGTGGCACATTTTATTACAATCAAGAGGCAAATGAAGTAACACGACTGAGAGCTTTTCCATACTCATTAATATATAGAGCTAAGAGATGACTTCATTCATTACCAGCAGGGTCCATCACTACTTGGGCAGATTCGGCAATAAATTTTCTTGCAAAATACTTTCCCCGGCTATGACTGCAAGATTAAGAAACAACATCACATTCTTCATACAGTATGAATCTAAATCTCTTTATGAGACATAGGAATGGTACAAAGAGCTGCTACAAAAGTTCCCCCATCATGAGATTGCCAAATGGCTATAGGTACAGACTTTCTATAATGGGCTTAGTGAGATGATGAAGTCCACAGTGGATGCAGCCGTGAGAGGTGCACTAATGGGAAAATGGGAAAACCAAACGTGGGATATATTATAAGAAATGACTAACAATAATTCATTGTGGACAACACAGAGGAATATGCCCCCAACGAATAGCAGATGTTCACGAGGTTAGACTCAATACAATTATGAATGCCAAGCTCGAACAAATCTGCAAATGCCTAGAGGTCCTGAGTATGCAGGCCATGAATAATGTATGTGCAACAAGTGTATGATATATGTGAGGACAAAATAAGGAGCCATACGCTTCATATGACGAGTTTGTAAACTATGTTAACAACTTCAACAGGCCATGCCACAACCCCTATTCAAACAGCTACAACCCGAATGGAAAGATCCCCCCAATATTGGATGGAAAAGTAATCAATGGGCAGGACCACATGATAGATCACATGTCCTGTAGCAGAACAAAGAGGCCATTCAGGAGAGTAAGCCACCCATAGAAGAGCTACTAATGCAAGTGGTGAATCACAATAAGCTTCTTATAGAGCAGAGCGTGGAAATGTTAAGAACAACGCTAGATTAGAAGCATTAGTATATATCCAAGCCGCGTCTTTGAAGACACTGGAGAGTCATTTCGGACAATTGGTAAGTGGTCACAACTACAGACCATTGGGTGCCCTCCCAAGTGATATAGAACCTAATCCAATGGACCAAAATAGTCAGTCTTGCAAGGCCATAACACTGAAGAGTGTGACTATCATCAATAAGGACATTGGGATACATCAACCTACAGAGAAGGAGACAGATCCTACCAAAGAAAATATGAGAGATGAAGGAAATACCCAAGAGGCTAGACCTACAAATTATCCACCTCCTTAATTGCCTCAACGTTTATAGTAGCACAAGCTAGATAAGCAGTTTTCAAAGTTCTTAAAGATCTTCAAGAAATTACATATCAATATTCCATTCGCCAAGGCTTTAGAGCAGTTGCCCAGCTATGTGAAGTTTTTGAAGGACATCCTGTCAAAGAAAAGAAAGTTGGGTGAGTTTGAAATTGTGGTACTCGCAGAGGAATGCAGTGCCATCCTACAGAAGAAGTTGCCCCTGAGCTGAAGGATCCAGACAACTTTACCATACCATGCACCATCAAAAACCACTATTTTGGTAAAACTTTATATGATTTGGGTGCGAGTATCAACTTCATGCCACGGTCTATCTATAAGAAATTGGGTTTGGGAGAGGCGAGACCAACCACTGTTGTGTTGCAACTAGCAGATAGATACCTCACCTACCCTCGAGGAAAAATAGAGAACGTGCTGGTAAAAGTGGACAAGTTCATCTTCCCCGCGGACTTCATAGTCTTAAATATAAAGGAAGATAATGAAATCCCTATCATCCTTGGAAGACCCGTCTTAGCTAGAGGGAGAGCGTTGATCGACGTGCAGAAGAGATAGAGCTTACCATGAGAGTGCAAGATCAAGAGGTGACACTTTATGTATTCAAAGCCATGCCATATCCGCAAGATGATGAAGAATGCCACATGATAGATATTATTGGAGGTGCAGGTCCAAAAACAGTTAACATGGGTTACCTGAATGATAATACTGAAGAGAGCCCACCGAAGACACTAGAGGCAGATAAGAAAATTGAATGGGTTTATATGTATGTGTGTGATCTGCTACCTCAATTGAGAATTGTTACACCGTGGATGGAGTCATTCATTGAGCCATTGAAAGATCTTGAGGGACATTACATAGACATAACACCACATCAAGATGCTCAGTTCTTGCCATCCAATAGGCAGTATAGGAGCGAGCATTAGGGGGTCATATCTCAAAAAACTAAGCTTACAAGGGATCCACCATGACCAATTGGGTGGTTATGTCTGACTAAATATGTTAAACTTAGCAATAGTTGGGAGGCGACCCATGCATTTGTTTACTTTTCATTTTTTTAGTTTAAATTTTATTATTTTGTGTGACGTTGTGTGATTGATGTGTGCATGATTTATGCAAGTATTGTCACAGCCTGCATAGTCTGCTTAGTTAAATTTTGACGAGAGCCACATTACAATGCAGAATCATAGCGACCCCTACACGGTAGTGTT
Source organism: Zanthoxylum bungeanum (assembly GCA_019454045.1). NCBI lineage: Eukaryota > Viridiplantae > Streptophyta > Magnoliopsida > Sapindales > Rutaceae > Zanthoxylum > Zanthoxylum bungeanum. The sequence goes on from SKCR01027524.1 coordinate 201,760, forward strand.
ATTCTCTTATTTGCTCTTAATTATTTTATTTTGTTACATTATGGACAATACGTATTTTAAGTTTGGGGATGTGTGTCTTTTGTTTATTGTGCGAGTTTGTGTTAGTTAGTACTTACTATGTTTCTTTTATAAAAAAGAAAAAAAAATTGTCTTAGGTAGTGAAATATAGTGTAATGATGAGATTGTTTACCTTGGTGTGAAATCTTGGAACATGATGAGTGTCCATTTTACTTTTATCTCATGTCTTAAGTAGTTGATTTAGGTTAGACTCGTAAGCACTTAATAGTAGGTTTCTAGTAGTAAGAGCATAGGTAGTTGGCAAAGTGACTAGTTGAAGAAATTAATTGACGATGAATAACTAATTGCTTAGATATCTATCTCTGTTTGTAAGTTTTATGATGTATGGTATGATTAAAAAAAGAAAAAAAAAGTTAAACAACCTATAACCGATAAGCATGAAGCTACACATGGGCGAGTGTTAAGACTGTCATGAGGAGAAATGCTATCTTAAATGGTACGTATGTTCAAAAAAAGAAAGAAAGTTTGAAGAAAAAAAAGAAAAAAATCGTACCATACTGAGTAAAGAAAGACAGACACAGATACTTTTGAGATATCCAGGTTGGTTTGACCCATTGGATGCAAATTTTAAGATGAAGTCACTGAGTTGACTTACTTAAGATTCAAGCTATGACCGGATCTTTTCGCACACACACTTGAGTCTAACATAGATGAGTTATTCAAGAACTTAGATTTGAGTTGTGTTGGGTACTTCAAGGTTCTTGGGTTTCGTTACTGAGCATTCTCTGAGGACAATACTATCTGCAACTCCCAGAACGGTTTGTTTAGTTAGTTAGTTTTAATTTTAATTTTTACATTTTTGTGTGATTGCATGTGCGTGTTAAAAGACGTTTGTGGGATTAATTCGTCTCTATAAGCCCTCACGAGATTATAAGTCTTCCACTAGGACCACCTAGGGGTTTAAAGGTTTCTTGCATGCGCTAAATACAATCGTGATCCCTACGAAAGTGGCTTAAGTTAATTTATTTTAGTTTTATTTGTTTTTCTCGAGGACTAGCAAAATATTAAGTTTGAGGGTGTGATGAATGGTTAATATCCATATATTTCTCACCCCCTTTGTCTTAATATTTTGTGGATGATCTCGGGGTTTATGAGAGATTTGATGTGTTTTAAGTGTGTTTGTGTAGGTTAAAATCATATCACGACTCAATGGAATTAAATAAAGATAAAAACGGAAAAATACAGAGCAAATTGGGGAAAGTTCAGAGTCAAAATGCGCATCTCGATGCAGAATTGCATGTATGAAGAAAAACTTAGTAGAGAGCAGTGAAGGTTGGCGCATCGCGACACCCAGCCTTGGTGCATCATGACACACCGAATGGTGAAAGTGGAGTTGTGATGCGCGTGAGCGCATCGCGACGCGGAAGATGCATAAGTTCGTCCCAAAACCTAGGGGAAAGTCTTATAACATATTTTGAAGCCTGCAAAGTGATTTTTGAGAGAATACGAAGCACATCAAGTAAGCACATCACAAAAACTCAACAGTAGGAAATGAAGGACTGCCGATCTCGACAGAGTTTCTTCTTTCCTTTGCTTCCATGATGTTTTGATTATTATTGAATATCTATTTAGAATTTTTGAGCATATGTAGTAACTGAACTTTAATATGAGGTTGTGATAAATCCTAATATTTTGAGTTTATAAATTGATTTTTCTTTTATTCTGTATGATGTTTTAGCTTATTTATTGAATCTTGTTTTTAATGCTTCTTGTTGTTTGATCACCAATAAAATAAATTTGGTAAAATTAATTGAACTTGACAAAAAAATTTTAGGTTAGCCTTAGATTCAATAGCATATGATCTCTTCTTAAGGATTTCTCTACATGATAGAAATATACATGTAGGACGTGTGTAGCGATAATTAGAACCCGATTGTAATGAATTTGGCATTAATTAGTTGACATAGAAATATAGTTAATTAATTTATTCTGAATATTTTCACATGATCATCGAAAGAAACTTGTGGATATCTTCATACTTCAGGTTAATAAGTCAATTTATTACACGAGTATAGAAAAACCAATTCATCTATAGAATAATACTGGGTGGATTTACAACCCTGTATGTCTCTCTCATTGATTGTCATTGGAATTTTCATAACTTATCCTTATTTTCTTTAGCATTAGTTTAATTCAAATCATCTTCAAGTTAAATATCAATTAGATAACTGTAGATAATTAGTTCTAATAATTAGTAAAGTATGTGATAAGTCTTCGATGGATTGATACCTTTTATACTACTTGAGCGATAAATGCGCTTGCGTAATGTGTGAAAATCGCGATCATAAATCTATAAAAAATTAATTTTTACATATATAAATTAATTTCCAAATTTTAAGGTAACTCATGACTGGCACTAGAATTTAGTAGATTCTTTACATGAGTTTAAGGAGTGATTATGAAACCCTTTTAGTTGGTTCAACTTGTCATGTGCTAAACGGCACAAAATAAAAACCATATGCTGGGTGAGTCTGTATATGAGACTTCTGCTTTTAAAAGAATAAAGTGATGATGGGGTTCCCAGTTCCCATCAGAATATAAGTCTGAAAGTGAACATATTCAGAAGCTGGTCTTGGTCAGTGAAGAATTCATATGTAATTGCATCTAGCTCAAGGTGACCAGTGACCACTACTTCAACTTGCAATCCAGGGCCACAAGAGGAAGAAAATGGTCATAGCTTTTGATCAATTGGAAAGAAAAGGTATATCCCGAGAGATAAACATGGATGATGAGGATTCTATATCTCCAACAACAATAATACCATTTCTTTGTGCATATAATTTATCTCTCTCAAGGAAAGGTCAACCACTACATCACTAGGTTGTTCAATGGCTGACTCTCAAGGAAAGGTCAACCACTACATAATTTATCAACTGTACATTGTCTGCAGACTTATAATATTTATTTTTCTCTCATCCAAAAGGTTGTATAAAATGGGAGAAACAGATTAGAATTTAATCAAAGTTAAAGAGTGATCCAAGTTCCAAAAATATACCAAAGGTTATTTTGTTTCAAGATCATATAAATATTGGAGCAAAAGCTTATGCCAAAATTATCTAGGCATCAGTAATTTCAATTATAATCCTCCAAGAAAGCGATAGCTTGAGATTTTTCTTTAGCTCATTATCAAGTACTATATGGAAAAAGAGATGAGGCCTAAACTTTATCACTGCAGAAAAAATAACATTTCAAGATAAGAATATAAAATATCAGTAACTGAAAATCTACAAGCCAGCTTTACAATTTTGTAATGTCGTTGAGAATAGACTAACAAGCAACGACTGCTGTAGCATCTCTGACGCTATAGTGACTCATGAACGCAATACAGAAAAATGCCTGAATGCAGATACTAATGACTCATGATGCTGGGCCGAGTGTCGCGGCCGTGACCTTGAGCAATTCATCAAGTAAAGGAGAACCATTTGGGTACTCTCCATGTATATACCTTTTTTAATTAGTATAAGTTGAGAATACACCAGATTCTTTTAGTCGCATATGGTCATATATACCTCCCTCATGATTCGAACACATATAGCCAACTAAATAAAACTACTTGAAAGACCACTCGGCTAAAATCCCGAAAATAATGTACAAATGACATAATCGGCCTATGTCACTTAATAGTATTATCCCACTACTTAGAGTACCCAATAGGTCTATTTCACTATTGTACTGAGCACTTATCGCTTATATTCATTGTATATAAAGTTTGATTATTATTCTAACAAAAGACAATCGAAATTGAACAGATTAAGATGATATAATTTCGTAATTAGGAATTACACTATCTACAAGTTGAAAAAAAAATTTCTCATCCAAATAAAGCTATCTATTGAAAAATAGACATGCTAGTTCTAATTAAACCAGGCAAATGCGACTTTAGCTTAGTACTATACTATCCGCACCTTGCAAGAAAAAGAAAACTACCCAGCTATAATTTTGTCATTTTCTCTCCTCACAAAGACAAACAACAACTAGCTTCACTTAAATGCAATCTTTTCTCTCATGAAAGTAAGTAAGTATATGTATAAAAATACTTAATAAATTATTAATTACTCGGTTAAGTTTTCTAAACCCAATGTATCCTCATACATTGGATTCTGTTTCCAGTTTACTTCCCAATCAATCAAAAAAGAATACATACAAATGTATAGTAATGATAAAAGAATTTGATTCGACTCTGGGTTGAACATTTATTGTTTTATTTTTATTTTTAAATTATTATTTATTTTTTTAATAATAATTTAAATGTAATTGAATCATAATTATATATTTTTATTAAAATACGTGTGATAAAAAATTGTGAAAAATTTAGTGCAACTTCACTCAACGTAGAGCAATTTTCTTGTAAGTATATAGATCACGTGAGAGACGTTCTTAACTTGCAAGTGCATCGCAATATGTGATTTCACATGTAATTTCGGTAACAGCCGGTGCATAAAAAGAACCGGTGCATAAAAAGAAATAAGGAACATGAATAACATAGAGCCAAAATGGAAAAATTACAGCTAACTTCTTTTCTTGGGTAAACAAAAACCTGCCTCAAATTAAGCTTGATTTGAGTTTAATCATATAATTAATTAGTAGAGAAAAACTTATATAGAGATAAGTTTTATAAGACCGTCAAATCAATGAATGACACGTGTCTAAATTCAAAATAATTGAGACACGTGACACTCACCGATTGAAACGTCCATATAAATTTGTAAGGATTTGGATTTAGTGTTGAGTTGAGCCCACTATTTTGCCAATAATGCAACGGCTGAGCGAACAAAGGTCCCCTCTTACTGGCTATATAAGCACCAGCAATGACTCTCTTCTTACTTATACCAGTTTCTAAACTTTCTTTTATATAACAATATTTCTCTCATTGTACTGTTCATTTGGTTCTGCATATGGCGTCGGGCTCGACATGGACTGCTAAGCAAAACAAGTTGTTTGAGAATGCTTTGGCCATTTATGACGAGGATACCCCGGATCGCTGGCACAATCTTGCCAAGGCTGTTGGTGGCAAAACTGTGGAGCAAGTGAAGATGCATTATGAGATGCTTGTTGAAGATGTTAGCAAGATTGAAGCTGGTGAAATCCCTTTGCCCAATTACAAGAAAATTGTTGGCGGTGGCAACAAAGGTTACAGTTCCAATTACATGGCTGAAGAACAAAGGTACTAGCTAGCACTTCACTGTACCATTGTTTAATTTTAATAACATCATTTTAAACAAAGAATATGATGATATATTATTATTTATTAAGATAATTTATTATTTTGCATGCAGGGTGAAGAGTCTTAGGATCAGTGAAGCATGAACCAGAATCTGATGAATAAAGTAAAGATCCATTTACGTGTGAACTTTAAGTTACTAAGAAGCGAATAATCAAAATGGGACACACACACATACATATATATATTTCTTTCTTCATGCTCTACATGTACTACTAATGTCACGATCCAATACCTGGACCAATAATCTTTGAGTAAATAAACAAAACAAAGTTGATTCAAGATCAGTCAAACGGTCAAAAAATCACCAGAAAATGATCAAAAAGTCAAAACATACCTTGGTCAAAATGGACCAAAATGTAAAATTTCAAAACATACCTCATGGATTTTAAAACAAAAGAAAATATAAAATCATGTAGAAAATATTTAAAATATTCCTGCAGTTTAATTTGAACACATGTCGTGAATAAATAATCAGAATTCAAATAATGATCCGACTATGCAATACATTACCTAAATATCTACATAGTCTGATAATCTTAAATATAAGTCAATTACCTCCAAGAATGTACCAGTACCGAAAAAGTGAAGAAAACTACTCAACACGATCTAGAACTCTCGAGGAATCAAACTCGCTCCTTGCTCTCTGAAGTTCCAAAACCCAGATCTAATCTGAAATATTAAGTTGATGGGTGAGCAAAACCACGCGCTCGATAGGGATTAAATAACTCACCTTAATTGGTTTTACAAAACTCTTGTATGGTTAGTAAAATATATATATGTCCAATAAAATAATATCGATGATACAAGTTTAATTAATAGCTATAATTTATATATATTATTATTATAAATAAAATATGCATCATCAACAACATTAACCATTTAAATAAAAAAAACGTACGAGTGAAATAGCACACGGGGCCGTGTAACCAGACTCCCAATACTGGAGCTGTGAATAATCAATGTGCTGCAACGGGGCCACACAACAATGTTGGAAATTCTTCTAAATATTCATTAAGGGTATATTTGTCCTTTGGATGTTTTGGGTGCTTGTGAGGGGTACAACCCTTTGGAGGGTTGCACCCCACCCCAAGGGGTGCCCTATTGGCACCCTTCTATGCCTTATAAAAGAGGCTTTAAATCCAAATACAAAATATAGAGAAATAGATCCGAATTTTGATAGAGACATTTGTTTTTTGTTTATTGTTTTTTGAGAGAGAGTTCAACCATTTCCTAGTTTGTATACTTGTCAAGGAGTGCTCCTTGGACAAGAAGGAACCAAGTTATCCTGGGAGAACGTTGGCCAATTGCGAATCTGTAAAGCACCTGTGACGGGGCCAATAAGTTCTTAAGGACATAGGATTATCTCGACTTGGATTCGTTTTCACATTTTCCAGGTTTTCTGTAGTTTCATGTTCTAGGGTTTTATGATAATTTGGTTGGTATTGATCTGGTTTAATTTATTTGAAGCATATTGTTTTGACGTTTAATGACACTTAATATACAACAATTTTAAGAACTTATCATATTCTAGTGTTTTTAGAGTGTAAATTCGCATGCTAGGGTAGAAACTTTCTGGAAAAAATACGAACTGTGCATGTAAACCCGTAGGGCGTTCGAACGCCCGACGAACGCGAAGGCTTAAAATCTGAAATTTCGTAAGAACGTTCGAACGCGTCTTCAAACGCAACTCGAACGCAAGCCTTCTGCCCAAGAACGTTCAAACGCGTGCTAAACGCAACTCGAACGGAAACTCTCTGGAATCATTGCGTTCGAACGCGTTCTCGAACGCTATATGAACGTGAACTCTCTGGAATCATTCCGTTCAAACGTGTTCTCGAACGCTACACGAACATGACTCTCTGTGGAACACTTCGTTCGAACGTGTTCTCGAACGCAACACGAACGTACACACACTGGACAGTCTCGTTCGAACGTAGATACGAACGTGACACTAACGAATCTGTCCTGAAATTGTTATAAACTGCAAAGACTTAGATTAATTTAATATTAACTTAGTAAATCATATACTGAAATACATTAAATCTTGGTAGTATAGATTTAAGTTATTATTAGGGTGTTCAATTATCACAAGCATACACTTAGTGATAAAATTGAAACTTATTTGTGTGTTGCATACTTGGTTGAGAATTTGATGTGTAATTTTACACAAGTAATTCCATCCAATCTTGTTTGACACATACACATATATCTACACTTATCGTATATTGTTTTGTGACATTGACAAAGTGAAATACTGAGTTTGAATTGCTAAGAGGTTCTATTGAGAAAATAGTTAAAGGATATTCTATCAAAAAGGCGATAAGAGCCTAATTGGTCAGGGACTTAAATGGTTACTCCAGACCCCCCTCGTCCTCTGGGAATATTCCTTTATTTACTTTTCATAAGAAATCTTGGTTGGAAATTCAAGGACTTGTGTTTATTGGTACTACTGTCCAATAGAACAACAAGTGGATAGTTGGTATATCACTTGAGACAAGATCATTTGTTGGTCGTTGTATAATTTGTCTTTTGTAGACTTATTTTTACCCTGTTTGTTTCCAGTTACATATGGTTAGCAGAAACATCACAGTACCGGTCTCTCATGGAGAAAAACCGGAGAAGTTTGGTGGGGCAAACTTCAAACAATGGCAGAGCAAAATGTTGTTCTACCTGACAACTCTGCAGTTGGCTAAGTACCTCAAAGATCCTCCGGGTCCTGTGGAGGGTGAATCAGAGGCAGCCAAGGAACTGCGAGAAGAGACATGGTTGTCTGGCGACTTCCTATGCAAGAACTACATTATGGGTGGTCTTGACAATACCCTGTACATTATCTACAAAGGCATGTCTTCTGCGAAGATTCTCTGGGAATCTCTCGAGAAGAAATACAAAATCGAGGATTTCGGACAAAAGAAATTTGTCGTGTGTAGAATGATGTCTCAGTTGGGTGAACTACAATTGATCATTCATGAAATACTGGATGAATGAATGAAACTCTGTGAGACGTTTCAAGTTGCCACTATAATTGAAAAGTTTCCTCCATCATGGAAGGACTTCAGGAGCTATCTGCAACACAAAAAGAAGCAGATGAGCCTTGAAGACCTTGGAGTTCGATTGGGAATCGAACATAACAACATGATGTCTGAGAAGGCCAGCTACAAGACTATGGAGTCTAAGGCCAACATCATTGAGGATGTAAAGGGTAGCAAGAAAAGAAAGAACAGTGAAGCTGATTCTTCCCAAGCGAACAAGAAGTTCAATGGGAAGTGCTACAACTGTGAAAATAGCGGTCATATGACAAATGACTGCATAAAAAAGATATCTCAGGACAATGGCAAGAATAATGAGGCCTATGTCGCTGAAGATGAGCAGTTAACTGATGAGATTTCAGAAATGAACCTCTCAACAGTGGTGACTGAGGTTGGGAATCCGAGAGAATGGTGGGTAGACATTGGGGCTACTCTTCATATATGTGCTGATAGCAAGATGCTTTCCTCATATCAGAAAGGTCGATGGCGGCGATCATCTGATAATGGGAAACTCGTCTACCTCTAGAGTGGTTGGACAAGGCACAATGGTTCTGAAAATGATATCCAGAACGGAGCTTACATATAAGAATGTTTGCATGTTCCAGATATTCGGAAGAACTCAGTCTCGGGTTTGTATTTGTTTCTGACAAGATTGTATAGACCAAAAATGATGTCTATGTAGGAAAATGATACCTCGCTGAGGGTTTTTTCAATGACTGTCAATTGTGCTATTAATAAAGCTGAAACTTCTGCTTATATTATTGAGTCACAAAATGTATGGCATGAGAGGTTAGGACATGTTAATTATGATACAATACGTACATTAATTCACATGGACCTTATACCTAAATTTGCATTGATAGCCAACATAAGTGTGAGGCATGTGTTGAAGCAAAAATACATAGAACACCATAGAACGAAGTTCTGCCTTGGAACTTGTACACACTGACGTGTGTGACATGAATATTGTGCAAACAAGAGGCGGTAAAAAGTACTTTGTCACTTTTATCGATGAAAGCACAAGATTCAGTTAAGTGTATTTGCTGAGGAGCATAGCTGAAGCTATTGAGAGCTTTATACACTGAGAACGAAGTTGCAAATCAACTTGGCAAGGAAATCAAAATAATCAGGAGTGATAGAGATGTGGTGAATATGTTTCATCATTTGGTGAATATTGTTCTGTGCACGAAATTATTCACGAAACCATTGTTCCTTATTCTCCTCAACAAAATGGGATTGCTGAGTGCAAAGACCGAACGTTGAAGGAAATGATGAATGCCATGTTGACTAGTTCTGGTTTACCTCAGAACTTGTGGGGGGAAGCCCTGCTTTCCGCGAACTACGTTCTGAACAAGCTTCCTCACAGGAGATTGGACAAGACACCAGATGAGTTGTGGAAAGGTTATGTACCTTCCTACAGATATCTGAAAATGTGGGGGTGTCTTGCCAATTGCCAAGGTGATGGTTCCTAAACCTAAGAAGGTGGAATATGACCCAAAACTGTTGACTGTATATTCTTCGGATATGTTTGCAACAGTAGTGCGTATCGATTCTTGGTACACAAGTATGAGATTCCTGACATCAATCCAAATGTGATGATTGAGTCAAGGAATGTAATATTTTTTTAAGAGACATTTCCTTGTAAGGAAAGACAAAGAAGAGAGTCTCTCAAAAGATCTGTTGATACTATCAAGACAATGATCAGGTTGACCAAGAGTCAAATCAACATGGAAATATTGAGGCAAATGAACCTAGACGTCGTATGAGTCATTTGGACCCGATTTTCTGCCATATTGGTTAGAAAATGAGCCTCGAAGCTATGAGAAAGCTATGTCTTCTATGGAGACCCTCTGTGGAAAGAGGCTATGAACAGTGAGATTGATTCAATCCTACAAAACCATACTTGAGAGTAGGTTGATCTTCCTCCAGGTTGTAAGCCATTGGGCTACAAATGGATATTCAAACGGAAGATGAAAATGGATGGATCAATAGAGAAGTACAAGGTGAGGTTTGTCATAAAAGGTTATAGACAAAAAGAAGGCCTTGTTTACTTTGACACTTATCCACCAGTGATTCGTATCACATCAGTAGAATGCTTATAGCTATAGCAGCTATATTTGGTCTTGAAATACATCAAAAGGATGTAAAGACGTCATTCTTGAATGGTGAATTGGATGAAGAGACTTACATGGAACAACCAGAAGGGTTTAATATTCCTGGATAAGAACAGAAGGTGTGAAAACTTGTAAAATCCTTGTACGGATTAAAACAAGCACCTAGACAATGACATGAGAACATTGACAAAGAGATGTTGTCAAGTGGGTTTAAAACCGATGAGTGTGATAAGTGTATATACGCCAAATCAACTCAAGAATGTTATGTCATTGTATGTCTCTATGTAGACGATATGCTAATAATTGGTAATAATCATGAGTTGATTCAGTCTACCAAGAAAATGTTATCCATCAAATTTGATATGAAAGATTTGGGAGTAGCTAACCTAACTCTTCCTCTATCAAAGAATATTGGCTTAAGCATATTGCAATTAGAGTATTCAAGGATCATCGGAAGTCTGATGTATCTCACGAATTACACACGAACTGATATCGCTCAAGCTGTGAATAGGCTTAGCAGATATACTAGCAATCCAGGACATAACCACTGGAAAGCCATAGTAAGTGTTTTGAGGTATAAGGAACTTCAAAATATGGGATACATTACAAGAGATATCATGTTGTTCTAGAGGGATACAACGATGCTGAATCGATATCTGAGACAGTGGATTCAAAATCTACGAGTGGATTTGTTTTCACACTTGGTAATGCAGCCGTGTCATGAAAATCCTCGAGGCAAACATATGTTGCCCGGTCTACTATGAAATCAGAGTTCATAGCATTAGACAAAACAGCGGAAGAAGCAGAATGGCTTAGAAACTTCCTAGAGGATATTCATAGTTGGGCCAAACCGGTGCCAACGATTAGCATACATTGTGAAAGCCAATCGGCTATTGGGAGAGCCCAAAATACAATGTATAATGGTAAGTCTCGACACATACGTCGGAGACATAATACCATAGGTCAACTGCTCTCAAGTAGCATATTATCGATCGATTATGTTGAGTGGAAGGAAACCTAGCGGATCCACTAACTAAAGGTTTACCTCGAGAGCAAGTTGAGAAGTCATCGAGGGGAATGGGCTTGAAGCTTATAATCTAAGAATTGTCACTGTGGAAACCCAACCTAGCTGACTGGAGATCCCAAGATCTAGGTTCAAAATGGACAGCAGAAACTTTGTGCAATTCAAAACAAGCACTGAAGAGTTTTGTACTCTTTCTCATTCCGATAATGACGCTGAGTGCTGTATGTCATTGGTTAGGATAAGATAAGGCTTTTAATGATCATTATATTAGGAGATGAGTCCTAATGGGGGTAAAGACAGATTACCTCTTCATAGTAGATCACCTATTTCAAGTAAGAAATGAGGCCGCTTCCATGGGAACCTTTAAATGCGGGTTACCCTAAAGTGCTTGATAAATCGGGACCGTTGTTCAGGCCGAAATGAACACAACCGTAGAACGGGAAATGGTCGAATTAAAGCTGTGTGTTGACAATTGTCTTGGTTTACACCAACGGTAGAACAGTTCAAGAATATGGGTAACTGGTTTGCCAAGTAAATCCGATTGTCACTCACTAGGAAAGGTTCAAGGCGAAAGCTACCTATTTCGATGCAGCTTTAGTTCATGATAACTCTCTCAAGTGTCTCCATGAGTATTTAAAGAATTGTGGGGGATTGTTGAAAATTCTTCTAAATATTCATTAAGGGTATATTTGTCCTTTGGGTGATTGTGAGGGGTACAACCCTTTGGAGGGTTGCACCCCACCCCAAGGGGTGCCCTATTGGCACCCTTCTATGCCTTATAAAAGAGGCTTTAAATCCAAATACAAAATATAGAGAAATAAATCTGAATTTCGATAGAGACATTTGTTTTTTGTTTATTGGTTTTTGAGAGAGAGTTCAACCATTTCCTAGTTTGTATACTTGTCAAGGAGTGCTCATTGGACAAGAAGGAACCAAGTTATCCTGGGAGAACGTTGGCCAATTTCGAATCCGTAAAGCACCTATGACGGGGCCAATAAGTTCTTAAGGACATAGGATTATCTCGACTTGGATTCGTTTTCACATTTTCCAAGTTTTCTGTAGTTTCATGTTCTAGGGTTTTATGATAATTTGGTTGGTATTGATCTGGTTTAATTTTTTTGAAGCATATTGTTTTGACGTTTAATGACACTTAATATACAACAAACAAATGTCACAATGAGGCAATATAATAATATGTGCCACGACAAGCCACACTACAAATGCCACAATAAGGCCACAATAAATAAATCACACATATTTTCGGGACTCTCACCGAGGGACGTGTCATCACCATCTAAATAGCGCCACTTGGGGGGTTATGTAACAGCTGGCTCAATGGGGCAACTTTAACCAATATTTATGCCACAACGGGGCTCCACATATACCAATTTTAAATATATCCAATTTTAATTTTATTACTAATCCAGGTCCAATTTACATTTATACCACCATGCATATATTTATAAAAGCCAAACAATAAAACTCATAATGGTCGTATCGTATCGTATCGCCCAACGCCTTCTCACATTTTCATAAAACATGGCTAATGTTAAAACACATTTTATATATCATTTCTATAGGCAAATCATAATGATATAAGTAAATAAAGTTAGAACCACAATTAAGGTGTGAAACTGAATCCTTACCTCAATCCGATGCTCGAAACAAAAAAATAATCGATCTTATAATGATACTCATTGTGTTTAGACTATTATGTTGGTCTAACAGCTATAAAACTCTCTTCGGGCTCACCCGACACAATCTATAAGGCACGCGAGTCCCGCTGACCGGTGACGGCCAAATGTCACCCACAAGTGAAATCTCGAGACCTGAGATGTACAACGCGCCAATTAAATATCTCAAACGATTCTAATAGAAATCTGGCATGGTTCATTTTAAAACAAGAACTATCCATTTATAACCCAACACTATAAATGCCCATCTGAGTCCTACAAAAATCACACATCCACACTCCACATATCAAAACCATAATTCGAAATCAACAATCCAAAACTCAAATCTCAATACAATCAAATAATCCAAAATCGATAATTTAATACGCGTAATAATACAACAAGTATACAAAGTTAGAGTTTGGGTTTATTACCTCACGAAAGGATTGAACCAATGCGTCGGAAACGTCGAATAAGAGATTTTGCCCAACTCATGGTGGCGCGTGGCCTCCACGAACTAGCGAACTTCAAAGCCCCCAACACCAGTATGTGTGCGTCGTCGTCCTGAACCCAATGGCAGTGGTCACGCACTGGTCTGATCTCTGGTTTGCCGTGAATCACCCAAATACCGCCAAGAACTCTAAGCTCTTTATTCGCGGGAAAATGGCCACCTCCGGTGACACCACCACCACCAAAATGCTCCTTGTGACTTACTCTCCATTCACCGGAAAAAAGTCTCCCATGGTCTAATCTTTCTCTCTCTCATGCATTGGACAAGAAAGAAATGAAATAGAGAAGAAAAAATGAAAAATGAGAGAGACACTAACGTTTTTGTGAGAGACAAAATGAAGAAAAAGAAGATTTTTATAATTAGCTGGAAAATATCAATCAATCCCTTGGATTTTGGTCGAACAAACATTGAGTTAAATTTATAAAAATTCTATCAAGTGACTCTTAAATTGAAAATTCAAAATTTTGACCAAAGACTTTAAGTGAAAAGACAAAAATAACCTTACATAATTTAGAGTTATTACATTATTCTCTCCTTAAAAGAATTTCATCCCGAAATTCAGAATATAAAAAGGATAAAGGTACGACGTCATGTACGGAGGTAAACAAGATGATAGTGTCACAAATACTTCATCAATAGGCCCGAAAGCTTGATGTCATACAAGACATGTCACACAAATGGGCCCACTAACAAAGTATTGTCCGCTTTAGGACTCATAATAAAGATGGATCTCAAGTTTAAACCCTACACCATCACGACTTTGTTCATGATACCATCGGTTACTGACCCATTAAGCATCAATGAACTGAAAAGTTGAAACTGGAAAGCATATGCAGAAAGATACAACATGACTAAAATCCCATAACATGACCGTAAATTATGACCTCAATAGACATGAGTTGTTTCCACGTCAAGTGAAATCTGACTGAAAATAACTTAATGTCAAATGAAAACATCACATGACTGAATAACGTCAACTGAAAATATAAAATAAATGTAAACTATAAACATGAAAATATGATTACAAATTGTAAAACATAACATAAGCTGAAATTGAACCACGTAACGAAAACGTAAACATGAATTTGAAATTAAAAACATAGATTGAAAATGTAAACTTAAGGTGGCATAGTAAGCCAATCGAAAGTCCATAAACATGCTTAAAAAAATTGAAGTAGGGGAACATGAACAAGAATATGAATAAAGCTCTGGGGGTGATCAATACCTCATGAGGTATCGAGAAATATAAAAAAGAACGTCAAATGAAATTGTGTAAATGTGACACATAAGTTAGAATCATAAATTGTTTACATGACATTATGGAAAACGTCAACTGAAAAACTAAAAATCACGACACACGGAAAATGTTAGCTGAAAATATGTAAACATGACGCATGAAGAACCTAAGCATTAAACATATAAACATGACACATAAAAGACATCAATAAACTGTGAACGTGAAGACATGACTAAAAAATTGTAAAACTTAAGATGAGCTAAAACTAAACTATGTTGTAAAAAAAGTAAACATGAAATCATGGTCATAGACTGAAGCTGAAAATGAGAACGTGCAGTTGAAAACATAAAATGAGCTGGCATAGTGAACATAATCTGACACACATTTTGTTTTATGCATACAAGCTCGTACAATATCCATTACCAAATTTGGAATAGGTATAGAATGAACACCGTCTGAACAGAATCATAATCGATACTTCTAACATGGGAACATACAAATGGAACGTAATTCATAAAAATGTGACGTGTAATCGTAAACTGAAAACGCAACATGATAATTTAAGCTAAAAACATAAGTGAAAACATAACTAATTACAAGAGTTGAAAATGTAAACTGAAGGCACGAGCTGAGACATGAGCTGAAAATATAAATTGAATACATATAACGTAAACATAAATAATTTGAAAACATAATACAAATGAATAGGAGAAGCATCCATTCACTGACTATTATACCCTAGCGAGTTCACAATTAAGGTCATAACCTTTCCCGGAATGCCATACATCCCCATATGGAATCCATAACCAAAAGAAGAATACATCAAGAGAGCTCAACGTACCCAATTGATATTGACCAATAGTCAAATAATCTTTTCCAAGTTGAACTATCATAATCTCTTAGTGAACTTTTACAACTGACTATGTATTATATTACAAGATGTTTATACTAGGATGATGCATACAGACCAAAAGATCGAAATTATAAAAACAAAACTCGAAACTTTTTCTTAACAGGTGTCACATTCAAAAGAAAGTAAAACAGGCGCTCTGATACCAAAATAATGTCACGACCCAAAATCGGGGCCAGTGGTCTTTTGCTAAATAAATAAAACAAAGCTGATTCAAGTCCAGTCAAACGATCAAAAATTCAAAACATGCCTTGGTCAAAATGGACCAAAATATAAAATTTAAAACATGTCACGGGGACTAAAAATAAAAGAAATATAAAATCATTAGAAAATAGTTAAAATATTCCCACAGTTTAATGTGAACACCTGTCGTGAATAAATAATCAAAATTCAAATAATGTCCGACTGTAGGACACAAAAATCGGTGACGCTGTTCCAGGCTCGCGGCCCGGTCGGCAGTACGGAGTAGCCCGCGGGGGATTAAACTGGAGAATAATAGAGTCGCCACCCAGCGTGAACTGGGAAATGATTTAAGGCCACACTCACCCTCGCAAGGGAAGACCTCAAACCGTTGGGTTCAGAATGGTCCCTTACTTATGCCACTTGTAATGAACGGATTTATGCGATAATATAACCAAGTCTACGCGACATACACATGCAAGAATAACCTATATCTAAGTTTGCATACAACCTATATCTAAATTTGCATACAATCTATATCTAAGTTGGCATACAGGAACGGAAGTAAACGAAATAAAGGCAAACACGTAATCTCATGAACATATTAAATGATAAATGCGGAATACAAATAAATAATTGTCTAAGCATAAACATGAAGAGATATAATTAAGTTCCTAACGCAAAAGAGATAACTAAATCATGCATGGAAATAATGTGCTATTTCTAATGAACAATGGGTGAACACAAGATTAGATGAAACGAAATATGTGCCGTTTCTCATGTAGTACGTGAAGTTGTATCCCAAGTACAGACCGCACTACCGTCCATTCGGATTCAGCTACGGAATTTACGTCTGGGTTTCCATCTAATATACCACGAGAGATAACACAAAATTTTCATCCAACAACAATAACATACATAAACCAACAATACGCATGCGGAGAAATACTAATAAATAATTGAAAAAGATGAACGATAGAAAATAAAATGGTGCCCTCAGGTTTTACCTTTTAAATCACCTATTAAAAATGCGTTACACGGCCGTCGGAAGGGTTAATGCTCCGCAACTCCTCTGGTTCGCTGGTTCAATATTTTCCTTCGTTGCTTCACTGTTTTGGGCTGTGTTTTCTCTATTTTTGCTTCTATTTCTGGTCGTTGTTTTTTCTTACTGTTTGCGGTAACTTGGGGCTGTTTTGGGGACTGTTTTCGATGGTTTGGGGACTGTTTTGGTTGCAATTTTTTTTGGTGATTTAGGGGACTGTTTTGGAGATTGTTTTCGGTGGTTTAAGAGTGCAATTTGGGGACTATTTTCGTGGTCTAAGGGTGCAGTTTGGGGACTATTTTCGGTGGTTTGATAGATTGTTTGGGGTGCTGTTTTGGTTGTGTTTTTAAGAGGGAAGAAGGTGTACTGCCGAGTGATTAGAGAGTTGTGTGTTGGTGCGTTTTCTCTAGGGTTTGTGTGTGTGTATAATGTGTAATTGGCGAGTGATAGTTTGCTTTGTTTGTGTGAATGAGTGGCGTGAAGGGTCTCAAATGGTGCGAGGGCCGAGCATGTGAGTGTTTGTTATGTGAAGGTAATGTACTGAGTGTCATGTGTGCGTGAGTGTCTGACGAGTGTAAGTGTGCTGAGTGCCATGTTGTTTGTGTGGACTGTGGAGAGTGGGACGTGAAGCTTTTATTAGGGTTTATATTTGTCAAGAGAGAGGAGGTGTGAAGGCTGCTTTTGTGAAGGGTTTATTGCTTTATTTTATTGTTGTTTGATCGGTGGAGAGAGGACGTGAGGGCTGCTGGGGGAAGGGGTTATTTGGTTGTTTATTATAATGAGAGAGAGAGAGCTGAGAGTTGTGAGTGGAGAGAAGAATGAAAGAAGAAGGAAGAGAGCTAGGGCGTGAATGTGCTGAATGAGCTCTAGCCTCTTAAAGGTTTAGTTTATGTGTCTTTTTATAGGAGTGGGCTAGGATTTTCCTTGCATGGGAAGGAAAGAAATCATCCAATCATAGGAGGTATCTTTAATTAGTGTGCTATAAGGAAAAGATCTATTCAATTTAGGAAGGTGATTTATTTAGTTTAGGAAAGGGATTTAGGAGATTTGATTTGATTTATTTAATTTAGGCATGTGATTTATTTTGATTTGATTTGATTTGTTTTAATTTAATTGAATTTGATTTAATTTAGACATGTGTTTTAAATGTTTTAATTATTTTGGATTGGGCTTGTGGGCTTGGTTCTTTGGGCTTGGGCGTGTGGCTTTAGATGGGTTTAGGCGTGTGGGTTGGTGGCGTGTGGGCCGAGTCTAACAGTTAAAACAGAGACTAATCGAGCGAACTCGAGGCTAAGGAATGAATTAAATCTGGCGAGGTATTTATTTTTGAATTTTCCCTTCCGACGTCCATTTCCCCGACTTCCGCAACTTATGGGTAGTGCCTTCATACGAGGCTCATCATCGGGCCTTATGCAAAAATGCAGTGTCTACAGTCGCCCACACTTTGATAGGCTTGTGCAGTGTGTGACAGTGACAATCTTATCAAAGTCATGCATGCATTTTTACTTACCTGGCTCGCCAGCTGTTGCCTGACTTACTTGTTGCTTCGAATTGAGTTGATCTGGTGGTCCCCTTCCGAACCATGCTCCATTCCCGGAGCGCCATTCCCGGCATGCTAAACCTCATTCCGAGGCATCACGGTTGTGATAGTTGTGGTCCCCTTCCGAACCATGCTCCATTCCCGGAGCGCCATTCCCGGCTTGCTAGTTTTCATTCCCGAGGTTATGCTCCATTCGCGGAGCGCCATTCCCGGCTTGCTAGTCCTCATTCTCGAGGTTATGCTCCATTCCTGGAGTGCCATTCCCGGCTTGCTAGTCCTCATTCCCGAGGTTATGCTCCATTCCCGGAGCGCCATTCCCGGCTTGCTAGTCCTCATTCCTGAGGTTATGCTCCATTCCCGGAGCGCCATTCCCGGCTTGCTAGTCCTCATTCTCGAGGTTATGCTCCATTCCCGGAGCGCCATTCCCGGCTTGCTAGTCCTCATTCCCGAGGTTATGCTTTATTCCCAGAGTGCCATTCCCGGCTTGCTAGTCCTCATTCGCGAAGACTGCTGACAATATGGGCTTCAACCCTGGGATTCATTCCCGAAACTGCTTGTCTTTTTCGCTTTTTCATTTTCTTCAAAACCTGCAAATAGAAACAAAAAATGCGTGTATGTGACATGTATGCTTGCATGCATAGATGTGTTTCCTATTCCGATGGGTTAGGCCTTGCTTTCGCTTTTTGGTGCCTCTTGCCTATAAATGTCTTTAGTCGCCCCTGGGTCTGTTTACATTTTTCTTCTGCCAGTTCTCTTCTGGTGATTGGTTGGTTATCTTTTCTTTTATGTGTCATGATCTCGTTGTGTCCCTTATTTGCGGGGTGGTAGACTGGTCGTCCCCAGTCTTGATTTAACTTTCTGCTCTCCACTGCTTGTAATAGGTCAAGGTGAACCACGTGATGTGGCATTCCATATCATCATACGATATTACATGCTACGAAATAGTCCCAATAGTTACACATATTATTACCCTCAAAGAATACCCAGTATTGAAACCAGAGAACCTTCAAAACATTCAACGCAACTCAAATCCAAGTCTTTGAATAAATTATCTAAGCCATACTCAAAGTGTGTGTGTGCAAAGGTTTCTTCGCAGATTCATCCCCAGGTAAGCCAACTCAATGATTTCGTCAAAAAATTGGGATCGATGGGTCAAACCAACCTAGATGTCTCAATTATGCCATGCAATTGCTTTTCTGTGCTCAATGTGATATGGTTTTATTTCTCTTTTGTCTCTTTCTTTTTTTCTTTTCATTTTGAACTTTTTTTTTCAACACACCTACCCTTTAAGGTAGCATTTCTCCTCATGGTGGTCCTAATACTCACCCATGGGTAGCTTCATGCTTATCGATTATAGGTGGTTTAATTCTTTTCTTCAGTGACTTTTCTTTTATTTTCAACCATACCGCACATCATAACACAAGCAAATCAGGATAGACATTTAGGCGAACGGTCATTCACCGACCTATAATTTCTTCAACTAGTCACTTTGCTAACTACTCAGTTTTCACTGCTAAGAACCATAATCAAGTGCTTACGAGTCTAACATAGATCAATTACTCAAAGTCTCAGATAAAAGCACATCAAGAGTTTATCATTTCTAAGATTTCACCCTAAAGCAAACCATTTCATCATCGGACTTATGCCTAACTATTAAGGACTAAGAACCCACACTTTTTTTTCTCTTTTTTTTTCACAATGGCCTTTCTATCCTTGCCGTAAATTTTTCTGTTCCTCGGTTTCCTTTTCCCCAATATCCATGTTTGCTAAACTCTTCTTGACAAGTCTTTTTTTTTCTAACCCAACGAATATCTATGATGGCTTTTAAGACACATGGGTTAACATGATGCGTGTATGCATGAGATGCATGTGGTTATCAAAACAGAATATACCCTTCCGACCTTATTCCTCCCACACTCGTGGTAAGTCCATTTATGTCCTAGGTATGACTTATTTTATGTATCAATGTGGGGTACACAAAATCGTTCTCTCATATGCTACGGTGTGAACCTTGGTCGCTTCTGTCCCTTTCCATCAGTAAATGACAAACGCCGCCCATCTACAATAATGGCTAAGCCTATTATGGGATCGTGCCATTGTCTAGAAATGAAGAATTGGGCTTTCGGCAACCGTGGTCATGAGGATGAGCTTAGAAACGTCCAAAAGTATACAAATATACCGTAACAAGGCGTACCCTTTCTGGATGAAAGCCAGTGCGGATATCGAACTCATGTTTCTAGCATATTTGGATCATGTTTGGACTTTCTAAACCCATCAAGGTTTTCATACAAGTTGGCCCATTATCATTTCAAAGCATTCAATTATATTATTGCGAGGTGTAAACTTGTCCCAGTTGAAAAAGGCCCAACAGGTTTACACTTTTGCAATAACGTGGCTAAACAACTTCAAATGATAGGGGCCCAAACACAAAGTGGCCCATCGACATTTTAGAAGCTTTTGGGCCAATTTTCATAAGACAAAACTCGTCCCAGTTTAAATGGCCAAACAAGTTCACATCTCATGATAAGAAGCCCAACTGAATCAAAATGGTGATGGTCACAAACACAAGCATAAAAAGGGTGGCTTCTATAGGTCATACAACTATGGTTCACATGCGGGTTTATAGGAGTATAGACAAAGGCTCTCGTCGGCAAAGGATTGCCAACAACTAGGTCTCCCCACTCAAGGGTTCGAGTGACCAGTGAACGCACATTTTTATACCTTAAGGTACGTGCCAACGAGTGATGATACCATTATAACGATCCACCGCTTCGAGTGAAAATGACTTCTCGATACATGAATGACTGTCAAAGGATTTCTCTATTGAAGATTCCCCAGAGGGAGGGTGGAGCGAACTATCTTAAATACTCTTACCTCTTAGGCTTTTGTCGCCTTGGTGACATGAAAAAATAATAGATCCTCCAAATTAGTCCATCAAGGTAAGCTTTGAGTAAATGATTATCTAGATGTCTTCACAGTTTTTCCTTTCCGCTATAGAAATATAGGGAATGAAGGAAGACACCAAAACCATACCTAGCTCTAATAATGCCTTTGGTTAAACCCCTTGGACCCAACCCACTTGCAGACAC